>ML664177.1:1279269-1500586 GCA_007570785.1 Antilocapra americana | reverse complement strand
GCCTGGGGTGCATACTCACACACACACACACACACACACACACACACTCACACGTACACCCCAGGGCCTGGGCAGGGACTAGGGACAGTGGCAGCCTCCTTCATGACACCCTCCCTGCTCCATCCCAGGCTCTTCTGCCTTACCTGCCTGAGGACTGGAGGTCTGTTTCCAAGCTGCTGCCAGTAACTGCCCCATCGACTCCACTGGGCTCTCTGGGAGTGAAAAGAGGTCGGCAGAGCTGTGGGCAACACCTGGATCCCAGATCCCAGACCACAGACCCCAGACCCCTCTCCTGCCTCTATGCAAGACCTAAGACATATTGGGTTCTGGGGACTGGAGGCCGCAGCCAGCATCTTCAAAGAACCCCGCGTGCCCCCTACTCCAAGGGGGAGCCTCTCAGGACTCCCCGGCAAGTCCTTCCCAGCCTCCCTGTGAGTCCGGGCAGCCCCTGCCCACCTTCAGCCCAATCATTCCCCCCACCCCAGCCCAGTCAGTTTCTCACGGTTGGACCCGATTGGCAAATCGCCGGCGCCAGAGCATGGCCAAGGTGCTGAGCAGGAAGAGGGTGGTGCACATGGCTCAGCTGCCCCATCCCCTCTGGACCGAGTCTGCAGGAGAAGGCCAAGATGGCCCCCGCCAGCTCTCCGGAGCCCCTGCCCTCCGTCCTGAAGTTCCTGCTGGCGATGGATTAGGAGGCTCAAGCTGATTAGTGGGGTCAGCAGACCCGACCTTGTGAAGCCTGATTAACCTCACTGGACCCAGGTTGTCCCCCCAGTGGCTGGGTAAATCACCCTTTGTCTGTTGTGGATGTAGATATGACTAAGCCCTGGGCCTGGCCCTCTGGGGGCTTAGAGTCTAAGACAAACTCCCTGGCAAGTTAAACAAATGGCCACCACCCACCGCAGAGAGACTCAGGCGATTAAAGACGCCTACAGAACTCTGGGAATTACAAGCATCAGGAGACACTTCAGAGAGAAGTTGGGCTCTCTCATCTTGGCTGAATTTTCAGGGGCTCAGGGAAGAGTGGGCCCCCAAACAGAAGACTCTGCCAGGGCTGCAGGCGTGAAAACTCAAGGCATGTTCCAGCAACTGGAATTCGAGTACTGGTGGAGCCATGATGTCACAGGGGAGGTGTCAGGAGGGGAGGAGGAGCGAGGAAGAATATAGATGATGAAGCCAGGGAGAGAAGGGCGTGCTAAATGGTCCACTCCTAACCTCGGGACAGTCCTCGCCCAATGCTTCCGATTACATACCCTCTTCAGTAAAAAGCAGAATTTAAGTGTGCACTCATGAAAGAAATAACATGAGTGCACTCATAAAGGAATTATATTTATCCACTCATAAATTATATACCATATTACTGGGCAAATACAGTCCTGCCACCAGAGACATGCATGAAGCTTGTAAAGGTTGAGATAAAAGTAAATAGAAATAAGATTTAAGATTTCTCCTACTTTCTGTCCACCTCCCAGGGGAACCTCTTGGGCCGCCGTTTGGAAGGCCACTGCACTGGCCGTGGGAAGCTCTCGGAGGAGTTTCTGAGGTGGCCCAGCACAGCGTGCTCCGTCTTGGTCCAGGCAGCATGCGGAGCACAGATCAAAAGCGAGGACATGGGTCTAGAGTGGCCTAAGAAGCTGAGCCCACCCATTCTCCTCCATCCCTCTCCAAGACCCCCAGAGGAGGGCACTGGTGCTCCCCTCCTTCAGCTAAGACCTGATGGCAAGAGACCTCCTGCCCAGGGTTCCAGCAAGGTACCTGGACCCTGGACTCCATCGAGTCCCAGACCCAGGGCTGTGCCAGGGCGCTCTACTTGGAAACATGATTTTTAAAAGAAGCACATCAACCAAAGCTGAAGAGCCGAGCATTTCCTCTTGCAAAACTCAAGCAGTAGACACAGAGTTGGAAAGGCAGGGTCACCAGAAAGCCTTAGGGAGAACTGGACACACTCGACAAGTGCCCCCCGCAGCTTTCAGATGCTTGCAGCCTCTGGCTTCAGCTGTGAGTCAGAGGCGGGACCCCCACCATACAGGTGGCTCTCAGAGGTACTGTCCCCACCTCTGGTCCAATCGCGCCTCCCTGAGAAGCCCACCAGGACAAAAACTTGTCTTCTCCACCCACAGAACCCCTCCCTAACCCAGGCGGGGGCAGCCAAGATGGCTCCAGCGCCCTGGCCCTCCCCAGGACTTCTTGACATCCCACCATCCCCACCCTAGGGACCCTCTGCCTAATCGGCTGCCTCTCCAAACTTTGTTCCTCCAGGGCCAGCATTAGGGAAGTGCCGGGTTTTGGCCTGCCTGTGTCATTGGTAAGTCACCCTAGGCCTCCAGGGCCTTCTTTCTGAGGCCACGGTGCGTGCACCGAGGGGGAGGGATGCTGGCGGGAAGGAAAGAGGGGCTCGGGCCTCTCGGCTGCTCAAGTTCGACAGCCGCCCTCCTGTCCCCGCACCGGGGTTTTCCTGTAAGGTGTTGGAGCAGAGAGATGACCCCAGTCCCAAACCCTTCGGAGTCTGGGGTCCGGAGCGCTGGGGGTGGCTCCAGGGCCCCGCGGCTGGCTCGGGGGAGGCGGGGGTCGAGCCGGAGCTCAGCTCCCACCGCGGCGCTGCCGGAAGGGCTCGCGTCCGCCCCCTCGGGCTCGCGGCCATACCGCAAATGCCCGGGAGTGTTTGACTCAAGATTCAGTTCCCCTTGGCGCGAAGGGTGCACACATGCCCCCAGACCCGCACCGGCGCGGCGCACTCCTGTGCGGCCCGCGCAGCCCCGCACCCGGTGACTGCCAGCCCCCTCCTCCCGGGGCCCCCAGTACCCCCTCCACACCTACGCCCCAGCCCCGCCCGGCAATCAAACTCCGGTCTGGAGGGCGGGCGGGCGCCGGCCGCGTCGCCCCCACCCTGCCCAGCCTTCACCTTGCCGGAATTGGCTCACGGACACGGGTTTGGGGGTTTGGGGCGGATTTTTTTTTTTTTTCACATTTTTTCCAGCAGACCACATCCCCGCCCCTTGCTCGCGGTCCCCCGCCCCCTGCACATATACCCTACACACACGCGCGCACACACACACACACACACACGGCGCGCACAGACAGACACGCTCCCTCCCTCCGGCGCGCTCTACCACTCGCCCGCCCGCCCGCCGCGCACGCAGCCGGCCCCGGCTCCCCGCGCCCCGCGCCCAGCCGCCGCCGAGCGAAGCCGGGCTGGGCTTGGAGCTGCTCATGGAGAAAGTGCCGGGGGAGATGGAGATTGAGCGCAGGGAGCGGAGCGAGGAGCTGTCCGAGGCGGAGAGGAAGGCGGTGCAGGCGACGTGGGCCCGGCTCTATGCCAACTGCGAGGACGTGGGGGTGGCCATCCTGGTGAGGTAGGTGTCGCCCCGGCCCTGCCGGGCCCGGGGGAGGGACGGCGGCAGAGGCTCCGGGCAGAGGCGGGCTCGGCTGGGTCCGAGCTTGGGTGCCACCTTCCCAGCTGCGACTGGGGCCCGGGCCGGTCGCGGGGTTGCGGGTAACCTGGGGCGGCTTGGGGTGGGCGAAGCCCTGGCCGAGCCCTTCCTAGTTCTGGGCGAGAGGTTCACCAGGAACTAGGAACCTGACACAGAAGGAAGGCACCTCCATCCCCCTCCTCTCCCGGGCCTCAGAACTCCTGGCTCAGCCAGCCTTGCCTTCCTCGCTGCGACCCCAGCCACCCGCAGCTATTTTGGACACACATTTTATGGCCTTTCCAATGGGGGTCTTGAGGGCTCTCCATTCTAGAGACAAGAAAACTGAGGATCAGCCAAGGAGGACAAAGAGGAGCAAACCCTTTTCTCCAGCTCAGCCCCTTTCCATATTCAGAGACTTGGAAGGGCTGCGCAAAGGGCAAAAGAATAGAGGTCAGAAGAAGTGGACCCCAGAGGTCCGGGTTTCCCAGCTGGTCCCTTCCTGCCCCTGAGGCCAGGCCAGCAGGGAGCTCCCAGGTGAGGCGCAGGTGATTGGAGAAGTAAACAGTCCCCTCGGATACAGTCCCTGCTGAGTTTGATGGAGGGAAAGGGAGAAGCCTTAGGAGGCAGGGCCCCATCCTGAACCCCAGATCTGGGGAGGAAAGGTCGTGGGTCTTGGACTCTGGGGTCATTCAGAAACCACATGCCCCCAAGGGACGCACACACAGAGTGACACTGTTATTCACACTCCTACACACCAGTGTACACGCACACCATTCCCACAGAGTACACAGCTAGTACCTGACTACAGCTCTAGATCACTGCTCTCTTCCCACACATGCTGGTCCCTGGGAGGTGCAGGCAGGGAGGCCCCAGACCCACACTCACCCCCAACCCTCTGTCCTTGGCAGAGGGAAGCTGTCAAATCTAGGACAGATCGGGCAGCCTTTTGGTTTAAAGATGGGGTGAAACCTCCCATTAGAAAGGACAGTTGAAGTGCATGCCTGTCTCCCAGGCTTGGCCCCTTCTCTGGCTCCTCTTTTTCTCCCACACTCTCTCCTTTCTGCCTCCCCCAAGCCTGGGACCTACCCAGCTTCATAATGATGTGCCCTGATTCCAACTTAGAAACAGATTTTGGAGGAAAAAAAGTGCAAGCAGCACTCTTGAGGAGTTCCAGGAGGGCACCTAAGGAAGAGACAGCTATTTGGGCAGCTCCCAGGCCCAGAAACAGCCGGGGTGGTGGGAAAGGTAAGAGGGGATTTCAGGTTCCCAAGCCATCAGACATGGGAGGTGCATCTCTGCACAATCGAGTACCCACATGGTGGGTCGCAGAGTCACAGGTGCACCAGACTGCATCCCTGGGGGGCGGCTTGGGATACTCAGACGGGTCACTGGGAGGAAATGAGGCGAGGTTAACAGGACCATGGCTATTTTTTGTCCCGACACCCTGCCCTTTGCCAATAAGGACATGTAGAGGAGGGCATGGCCACCCACTCCAGTATTCTTGCCTGGAGAATCCCATGGACAGGAGCCTGGCAGATTGCAGTCCTTGGGGTCACAAAGAGTCAGACTGAGCGACTAAGCACAGCACAGGAGATATGTCCACAATTCCGCCCCTGGGATCCCACACAGCTTCTCCAGGAAAGGGGTGGGGGGAGGGGGCATTGCCAAGGAAGGAACTGAACCCTGAGGTGTTTCTGGAGAGTCTGAGCTTTCCGCAAAGTTTTCTTTCTCTCTCTGTGCCCCTCTAGTTCCCTGGGGGGAGCTAGTTCCTCAGAGGGGACTGGGTTGGGCTGGGGAGGTGTTTACCAAGTGCCCCGGCCCACAATTAACCCGAGAAGAAGAGATAGCAGTTAGATCTGGCTTGCTGATAACCAACACCTCCCCCACCCCCCACCGCTGCACTTCACCTGACCCCACCTCTGTTGCCAGGAGCCCAACCCAGCATGGGAGAGAAGCTGGTGGAGCAGACCCTCCCTCAGCCCCCATCTCACCAGCCTCCCTTTTCTTTTACTCCTGCACCTGCTGTCTGCCCCAGGGTGGGTGGTGTTAGGGGGCAAGACTGATAAGCTTCTCAGGTAAGGCCCCTCCCCAGATCCTGCACCCCCCAGTTGTGTCCTGACCACCTCCTGTCTTCACAGGCCATCCACAGGCCAGGCAGAGCCCTGGGGCCAGTCTCGCCCCGCCCCCCCCCAGGAGGCAGCAGCCACGTGGAAGGTAGCAGAGGGGCTATCCAGACCCCATACCTCCTCTCCCTGCTGGAGGGGACCAAGAGGGAGCACCCGTGCTCCAGGAAGGCTCCCCTCCCAGTTGTAACTGCCGCCTTCCCCCTCGCGCAGACAGGCCTATTTCAGGCTCTCTGGGAAGCCCAAATGCCTCTGGAAGCTGAGAAACTCCCCAGGCTGGCCACTGAGGCTTCTCCCAGCAGCAGCACAGGCCGGGACTGAGAGGGTCAGGAGTAAACACGGGAGGCCCAGGAGAGACCCCAGGATGAAGGAGCAGAGCTTGGGCCCTTAGACTCTCACGGCTCAGAAGAGGGACCCAGCAGGACCGTCTTTCCTTGGGGCTATAACGTGGCGCTGGGTGTTGTTGGGCCGTGGACCTGCTGGGCCCCAGACCACCATCCCCGGCAGAGCAGCTGCGGAGGTGGACTGGAGAAGCCATCAAAGTGGGGGCTGCTCCGGCTCCTTCCTGGTCCTGCCGCTCACTCTGCTGGGCAACCTTGGGTAGCAATTCCTCATTGAGGATATGGGGATGAAAAAAGTGCCAACCTCAGGACGGTATCCCGAGCGTTAATGAGATCGTATAGTAAGTGCTCGATAAATGGTCCCTGTTACCACCTCGTCATAATACCCACTTGGTTGTGGCATTAAAGGAAATAACAAGTGGACATGCTCTGCAGGTTGTTATTCACCAGCCAAGTAGAAGTTAGTATTCTTATCGCCGTGTAAGACCTCCAAAATCAGAGATCCCCATTTAAAGCCAGGTTGTGTTTTTCATAGCTGTCCTTCACCATGATGCTTTTTTCCAGTGTATTTCCAGACCTATCACCTCATTTGTCCTCACCAGTGTATCTGCGAAATAGCGAGCAGGGCTGCGGGGACTCCTCTCACACTTCTGCAGACAGAAGGTTGTGAAGCGATTTGTCCAAGGTCATACTTGGCCTCTGAGAGGGGCCCTCCCAGCTCTCCATGTGGACTGTCCGGGTCACTCCCCCGCCGGCCTCAGTGTGTCGCCTGAAAGGGTGGCTGGGGCCAGATGCTCTCCCTGCATCTACTCCAGCTCTCAGATCTGAGACCTGCCCCAAGGGTCATTTTAGCAAATGACCAATTCTCTCTGATCACAGAGGGGGACACTCCAAAGGTGTGAAAACAACCTGAAAAAAAGCAGTCTAAGACAGTCCATCCTTTTTCTGAGGCTTCAGTTAAGTTATATAAGTTCTGATCGAGTCTGGCCACATACCTCCCTGTCCCAAGCGGGAGATGGAGCACAAATGACATCACCACCGTTTTGCAAACTGCAGGGCCCTGGGCCAGGGTAAAGGGTCAGAGGGTGCGTGAGACCCGGGCTCTGCTCTGGGGCTGTGGGACCCAGACGGGTAGAAAGGGAAAAAGCTGTGGAAGGTGGCAGGGAACCCACTGATGGCCTTGGAAGGAGAACAGTCACCCTAGGCCGGGCTGTGTGCTCCGAGAGAGGCCCAACTAACACGGGGAAAGAAGGAGGGAGGTGGTCCACTGTGTGGAAGGGCAGGCCAGCTCACCCAAGGAATCTTTTACCCACGGTGAGTGAAGCTGTCAGGCTGGAGCACAGGGGCAAAATGTGGACCCCACGTTGGCGAAGCAGGTGTGGGACAGTTTCTAAGAGGCCTGGAATCTTAAGGAGTTTTGACCGTGTCCAGTAGCACGATGGTGAGTAGTGGAATGTTTCCGAGCTGGAGAGCGACCCAGTGAATGTGTTGCGCTGTGTGCTTAGTCATGTCCGACTCTTGGCGCCCCCTGGACTGAAGCCCGCCAGGCTCCTCTGCCCTTGGGGTTCTCCAGGCAAGAATACTGGAGTGGGTTGCCATGCCCTCCTCCAGGGGATCTTCCCCACCCAGGGATCAAACCCAGGTCTCTCGCATAGTGAATGTGATCTTTGGAGGGAATCAGACAATTGCAGATAAACCAGAGGGAAGGGGTAGATCGCGCCGGGCTCTGCCCCAAGGTGTGCACAGGCTGGCTGGAAAGCTCTGATGTTTGGACAGACGGGAAGGACTTACAGAACTACACCAGGCAGGTGACATCAAGCGATATCTTTAATTAAATCAACCAAGGACTGTTTACTGCAGGCTGAAGAGGGAGGCGGGTAGTGAAGAGGGAAGGGACGGTACTGGGAGGAGGACTGAGTCTCATTTCTTCCCTTCCGTGACTGGAGTTAAGTCATAGTTGGGGCCTTCCTTTGTTTAGGAAGAGAGTTCTGACCTTATCCCAACAGAGGCCTTTACTGAGCACCCTGCATCCACACTGTGCCAGGGAGCTTTCTCATCGCCTCCTCTCAGAATCCCACAAGCACGCTCAAGAAAGGAACAGTGACGCCCATTTCATGGATGAGGGAACTGAGGCTCAGAAAAGTTAACTGCCCCCAGATCAACTCCAGCCCGTGATTCCCAGAAGGCAGGCTCTTACCCTCTCGGCTGTGGCTGGAGCAGGCCTTGAAGAGTGTGTGACGTTTGGGAAGAAGGCAAGAGGCAAGGGAGCAAGGAAGGCAGAGACCCGGGAGAGGACATGCAGATCTGACTGATGCAAAAGGCCAGGACCCAGGGAGGGGCTCATGTCAACTAGCTCAGCCAGAGGAAGGGCCGGTGTTTGAGGGAGGGCTGCACATGGTGGCGTGGGAGTGGGTCCAGCCTCTTCCCCATCACCGTCTCCCACCTGTGGACCACGTGCCCCTCCCCATCATCCGGGCACTTCCTGCCCCCCCCCAGGCTCAGCTCCCACCTGCTGCCTCCTGCAGGTTCTTTGTGAACTTCCCGTCAGCCAAGCAGTACTTCAGCCAGTTCAAGCACATGGAGGAGCCCCTGGAAATGGAGCGGAGCCCACAGCTGCGGAAGCACGCCTGCCGGGTCATGGGGGCCCTCAATACAGTGGTGGAGAACTTGCACGACCCCGAGAAGGTGTCCTCTGTGCTCGCCCTGGTGGGCAAAGCCCACGCCCTCAAGCACAAGGTGGAGCCTGTGTACTTCAAGGTGGGTGTCCGGATGGGTGCTGCCACCCAGCACCAAACCCCATTCGGCTCCTGAGCCCCACAGCCAGCAACAGCCGGGTGGGCCAACCCGGGCCACCCAGCCTCATCCCCCGGCGTGGCTGGCCCAGAGAGGGGCAGCAGGATGGGGCTGGGTCCTGAGGGTGTCTGGTTCCCAAAGCTGCCAGGTGCTTGTGTCCTGAATGATGCCCTCAGCCAACCACAGGATTCTGGGGACTGCAGGGGGCGGGGGGGTAACCCCGGAGTTCACTCCCCCCTTCCTTCTTTTCATTCTCAGATCCTCTCTGGAGTCATCCTGGAGGTGATCGCCGAGGAATTTGCCAACGACTTCCCCCCCGAGACTCAGAGAGCCTGGGCCAAGCTTCGCGGCCTCATCTACAGCCACGTGACCGCTGCCTACAAGGAAGTGGGCTGGGTACAGCAGGTTCCCAACGCCACCACGTGAGGAGGCAGCCTCCCTGCCGTGTCATCCCCTGTCCTCTGGCCTCCCACCTCTCCTGGCGCTCAGGGGCTGACCACCCTCCAGGGCAGGGACACTCCCAGGGAGGGTGGCTCTGGAGTAGACACAGAAGAATAGGAGTGATAGGAAAAGGCTCACGCATACTGAGGGCCCCAGACAGGTTCTCCTGGGGCAGAGCCTCCCCCTCCCCCAGAACTGGGGGGCATGCAGAGCACCCCAAGACTGAGGCTGCCCCGGTCAGAGAGGCTCAGAAGGTTCCTGGCAGGAGGCTGGCTCATCATGCTCAGAGGCGGCCCAGGCCAGCTCTGGTCACTTCCTCCCCGGGTACCCATCACATGAGGCTGTTTTTCGTCTCGTGCTGACCAGCACTCCCTCCTGCCTCGGCCTCCAAGCAGACCGGAGCCCGGAGAATCACGGGGATGTTCGCACGTGCCGAGCCCACTCGGGGCCAGCGTGGGTGTCCCTCCCATGCACACCAGCAGGGCGGGGCGGGGGGTTGCTTCTGGGCTGACTCCGGAGTCCACGTTCCCAGTTCTGGGGTGAGGGCCCCGGGGACAGGCTCCAAGAGGGTGGCCAGCGGCCTCCCGGTGACTCCAGCTGACTTGGAGCACGCGGGGAGGGCTGGCCCCCAGACGTGGCGGCTGGGAACAGTCCAGCCTCCTTGGGCCCCGTGGGGCTGGGGCTCTGGGAGCTCAATGGAGGGGCGGAGGCGGGAGGTGGGGAGAGGCGCGGGGGCGGGAAGGGAATGGGAAGCAGGGGTCAGCCAGAGGCTCGGGACACGCGTTGGAGAGAAACAGTCCCAGCAGTTTCCCAGGGAAGAGGCGGCGTCCTGCCCCCCCCCCGCCCCCCTCCCCCGGGGCTCCAATCTGGGAGCTGGCCTGCACGGCCGGCCAGACCTCTGCTCCAGGCATCCCTGCGCAGCTCAGGTCCTCCGAGGGCAGCCTGGCAAGACCCTGCCTCCTGGCCTTCCTGCCACTGACCACGCTGGCCCTTACCTTCTCCCGCTCCCTTCCCTGCCTCAGCACCACTTGAGGGAGTGGAGCCCTCGGGGATTGCTGGCAACAGCCAGAGGACCGCTCCAGATGTTTGCAGCTGGGCCCTGGCCGGCCCAGACCTCAGAGCGGATGGACAGGAAGCCGGCAGGCAGTTTTTTACCTGCCCAGGAGGTGCTAGCAGGGCCTGCAGAGCTTCTGGAAGCAGCCTGAGGGGCCGGGAAAGGGTCAGAAGGGGGAAGGGGGTTTGCCCTCCCACGCCTCTCTCTAGGCAGGCTCTGCTGCCAAAGATGAGCTTGTTTACAGCCAGGAGAGGAGACTTCCTGCTTCTAGAGAAAAGGGCTTTTTTACAGGGGCCTGGAGAGCTGGGGAGAGAGAGCTGGCCAGTGTGAGTGAATCAGAACCACATGGACAGCATTTCCCGACACGAAGCCCCGTCGCCTCCCCTCTCTTGCCTCAGGCGGACCCCTGGGACCAAAATCTTGCCAAACCCTAAACATTAGGAAACCGGCGAAATCTCCCGCCTCCCCCGTTTCTGCTCCTGTGGGCTCAATGGAGATGGGCCGTCATGGGGACTGGCCAGGGCCCTCTGCCTTCCTGGGCCCCAGCACCTCACATTTCTGAGGGAATCCCCTCATCCCTTTCTACACCCAAGTGCCGCCTCTGGCCTCCTCAGGGCACAGATGTAACCCCCAAGAGAGTGTGTCTCCCTGGGCCCAGGGCCAGCAGACCCAACTACTGCTGGGTCTAAATGGGTTCAGAGGGCGGGAGGGAGTTCCAGGACAGAGTTCTAGAAGACCTCCATCCAGCCTCTCTTATCAGAGATGCAATAGTGGGCCAGACGCCACTGTTTATTGAACTGTCTCTGCTTAAGGGTGTGTGAGTGTGTGTGTGTGTTTGATGGGGGGTAGTCAGGAGGTGGGGGTGGGGGTGGTGAGTACAAAGGGGACACCCATGGGTGGCCCGAGAGGGTACCACAGGCCAACCCGGGAGTATGTGCATCTCAGAACTGAGGCCAAGCGCACACGTTTGTACGGTTCTTTGCAGTTTGTGAAACACTTTCAGGCAGTTCCATCACTCAATTCTCACGGAGGTGGGCACTGCAGGCAGGACTCGCTATTTAGAGAAAAAGATCTGAGGTTCAGAGGGCTGGCGGAGGTCGTACGGCAGGGTCCTGGCAGAAGAGGGCCTTAGAAGCTGGGGGCAGTGGGCTCCTTTCAGGGGCCCTGCGTGGGTCTCTGGGAGGGCAGTGTCTGTCTCACCAGTCCTGACCCCTGGCCCCTCCGTGAAGGTCCCCTGGCCCCACGCCGAGGCCCTAGTAACCTGTCACCTCCTTCTGTCTCGTCCACAGCCCACCGGCCACACTGCCCTCTTCAGGGCCATAGGACGCCTTTCTTCTCCCCCGTCCCTGGCAGCACCTTGAGCAGAAGGCCGAGTTCTGAAGACCCTCCTTGACCTTCCATCTCTGGGTGCCAAGGAAGTTGGAAGAATCCCTGACTCATCTTCCTGGAAAGAGGCTGCCTCCGCCTGGGCCACAGTCCCTCCTGGAGCCACCAGGAGGTGACACTGGCTACCCGGATGCCGACTCCAAGGGCGCCAAAGTGGGTGGCCTGTGGGGATGGGGGACCCTCCCTCCTTGAAGAGCCGGGCACATCCTTCTTAGTTTTTTACTCACTGTTAGAGACCGGCGGGGATCAGGGACAGGTCTGTGAGTCACTCGAGGAACGAAGAGGCCTGTTTCTATCTGCCTGGCCACACGCCGGTCTGGTCTCCACATCACTTATCTAGAGTACCACGCACACGTCTACCGCATATACAGATATATTCTATATAAAATCTCTATATAAATATATACATATATATATACATACATATAATGTGTACGGTGGGGCCCAGAGGCACGTAAGAGGCTTCGGTTCTGCCCACCGAGGGGTCCTGGCAGCTTCTGGGCAGAGATCAGAGTGTTCTGGAAGAGATGATGGGGGTCCCACAGGGGCACAGAGAAGACCATGTGGCAGGGCGGGGGCGATGCAGCTCCTCAGCAAAGCCTCAACCCTTCTCTCTAACCAGCTCCCCACATCCCGGCTCTCCACTCAAGGCAGAAAGGTTTTGGTGCGCCCTACCTCTGCCCCCGACAAAAGGAAGCGGCTTCCTGACTTGCCCCCAGATGAGCTGGGGCAGGCAGAGGGGCCCGGAAGTTCTGGGGCGGGCGGGGTTACTGACGGGGTTACTGCAAGATAGCAGGGGAGGGGCCGTGGTCAAGAAACCTGGAATGCCAGTTCCATCTGCCTTTGCCACTAAGACAGCAGGAGGGAATCCAGGCTGCCTGTCTGCCAGGCAGGGCAGCGGTGATGGGACCAGATGCCTCTGTCTCGTCCTGGCACTCGGAGGGCCGTGGGCCTTCCCGCCCTGGCCTCGCCTGGCTGCTGGCCGGCAGTCCTGTCTCTCCATCTAGGTCGGCATCGCTGGGGATTCCCCCACCCCTGTGTGCCCCTGGGTCGTGTGTGTCGTCCTCAAGGGTGTGTTGCTGCTGTGGCTCCCGCGCCTGCGTCCTCCCACCCCGTCTTCGTGCAGCCGTCCGTGCAACTGCCTGTCCCCCTTTTGTAGTTTCTGACGTTTGTAACCAGACCCAGCCGTGTCATTAAACAGACTCCTTCTTCCTGTGTCTGTGCCCACTCATTTGGTCTTTTCCTGCCATCTGCCCCTCGCCTCTGCCTCCCCATCCTGAGTTCAAGACCGGGAGATTTTTCTTGGAAGGTGACCTCTCCACCAAGGGTCCCCCTCACCTGCGTCTCAGCCTTGGCTGGTCGCGGGCCCCTCTGGTGGGGGCTCAGGACGGTGGTGCAGGTCCCCCTGGTTGTTCAGTCGGGAACACAGAGCTGCAGACTGGAAGCTGGGCTCTTGGGGGTAGAGTGGGCCAGAAAGAGAGTCTGGGCTTGTTTTAAAATGTCCGGGAGACTTTTCACCTTTTGTTCTGGAAATCTGCCCAGTGCGGATAGGATAAGCGAGGGAAGACTCCAGGGAGAGATGTTCGGAAAGGAAGGTCCTGCTAGTTTAGTGAGCCAAGCAAGCCAAGGGTGAGGCCTTGACCTTCCAGACCTGAGCTGGGTGTCCCATACCCTGCTTGCCACTCTAGGTTCATGGGTGGGGCAGCCTGTGGGCATTTGAGAAAGTCTGCCCTTACAAGCCTTACCCCCCAGGACCACCCTGAGCCCTCAGCTCCCAGCCCCTTCTGTCTTCCACTCCACAACCTCAGGCCAGGCTTGCCCAGCCCCCACCCCTGATGGTGGCAACAGTCAGCAGCACAAGTCCCCAAGGAGGGACCGGGAGGTCACCACCCCCGGGGTGGGCTGCAGGGGAAGCAGGAAGCAGCGTCTGCCCCTGGGGAGGACTTCGGCTGCCTGGGAAGATTCAGCTGACATAGAGGGAAAGGCTCATTTCTGGGGCGGTGAACTCCTTGAATGCAGGCTGAGCCTCCACCGCCTGAACCTGGCACAGCAGAGGTGCTGGATAGCAATCCAGGGAATAAACAAACTCTGCTCTTAGAAAGCAACATCAGTACCTGGGGCCAAAAATGAGCTGGGCACCTCACCGACACAGCGCGCAGGGTGGAGAGGATGGAGTGAGGGCAAGGCTTTTCCAGGGACAGAGTGCCCAGTCTCCCTACGCTGTGTGACCTTGGGCAAGTCAATCAGACTTTCTGAGCCACGGGTCACCTCTAATTTAAAATAGGGGTGAACATGAGACCTGTCCTGCGAGGCAGGTACCAGGAGAAGGAGGATGCTCACCATGTGCCGGGGACGTGGGAATGCTCAGGACATCCAGTGACTGCCAGGTCATTAGAAGCAACAAACAGGACGAGGGACGGGGGGGAGCTGGTTAAGATGAGTGACAAGCCTTGGAAGAGACTTCCTGACATCCAGGTTCCGGGCCTCATGGTCCCAGAGGGCTCTGGGTGGGGGTGGGGACCGTGTGGCTGTGGTCCCCAGAGAAGAAGGGGCATCTGTGGTTGGAGGTGGGGGATGGTCTCTAGAAAAAAAAACCCTCCCCATTTTACTTCTCTTGACCGAGAGTGGTGAAGGGGCCTGGGAGATGAGAGTTTTTCTGGAATGGGGCCCTGGAGAAAGATTCTCTCCACTGCCCACTCCACAAAGAGGGGACATTGGCAACTGGTGATTCACCCTATAGTTGGGGAAGGGGTGCTGCTTGAGGAGGGGGCTAATAAAAGTCAGAACAGAGGTGATGCTGGGCAGGGCTCACCGGTCCTGGTGGGTGGCAGGTTGGAGGCAGGGCGCTACCGGGTACAGGAGCAGTGACTGGCGTTTTGTTTTGTGCTCTGTGCCGAGGGATAACCTTGTCGCTGACCGAGCGGAGCAAGTGGGTCAGCTCCCCTTGGCGGTGAGCGATGAGGTGTCAGGAACGCGGGTGCAGAGCTGAGTCTCCTTCTCTGCCCAGCGGACCCGGTGACGCAGCCCCACAGTGTCCCCTGCTGGCCGCGGCGGGAACGTCACGCGGGAAGAAGCTTCCGCCTGAGCGGGTGGGCCAAGTTATTCCTATTTTCCTTCCTCTGGGGCTCACCCTCCTCCGTCGCTTTATTTATTTATTTATTTTTGGCCGCGCGTGGCTTAGTTCCCCAACCAAGGATCGAACTCAGGTCCTCGGCAATGAAAGCCCAAGTTTTAACCCCTGGACCAGTAGGGAATTCCCCCTCCCTTGCTTTAGAGGAAGTGATGCCCCAACCAAGCCTAAAGCCAAAAGAAAAAACGTGCACCCCATGTATACGTATGAATATATCCTCCCCTGTTTTGACCCAAAAAAAAGGGAATTATTTTTTAAAAGACTATACACAAAGCCCCACATTTCCTAAGCTGTTAGGTTACCTACATCCACAGATAAACTCACTTAATTGGAGACACAACAGCCACTCAGGGGTTGCTAAAGCAAACAGCTGGGGCTTCCCTGGTGGTCCAGGGGTTGAGACTCCATCTGCCAGTGCAGTGGGCGTGGGTTCGATCCCTGGTCTGGGAAGATCCCCAGGCCCGTGCCACAACCACTGAAGCCCTCATGCCCTCGAGCCCACGCTCGGTGACAAGACGAGCCAGCTCAGGTACCGCAACTAGATGGTAGTTCTGCTGGTGGTACCTGGAGAAAGCCCCTATGCAGGAACAAGGACCCAGTGCAGCTGGAGGAGGGGAAAAAAAATACAGTGGCCGGTCTGTTTAAAATTTTGAATTTTTTTGTTCATCATGGATAATGAAGATTTGTTTTAATGAAGATTTTTAAAATTGATTTCCTTTGATCACTGCCCCTCCCCTTAAATACTGTGTCCCAGGTGAGTGCCTCGTTTATCTCACTCTATTCCCAGCCCTTTCTTAGTACATGCTTTAAGACACCCCAACTGAAAAACACTCCTCTTTGGCCTCAAAGTTTCCCCCCTCCAACCTCCCAGGGCAATGGGTTTCAGAGCGGCTCATCTGATACGTTTGGTCAAAGCACTGTGGCACCAGGGTAAGAGCCTGGACTGGAACAGTCCCTTAGGGTTGGTGACACTGGCTCGGAGGTTTTGGTGGTGGGAAACAGAGATCCACTCAGGCTCCTAAAATGAGGGGGGCTGGGAAATGCGCTGGCGGTCCAGAGGTTAGAAGTCCACGCTTTCACTGCCAAGGTCTGGAGTTCAATCCCTGGTGGGGGAACTAAGACCCCACAAGCTGTGCAGTGCAGGGAGTCAGGCCTCCAGGAATCAGGAAAAAACTACATGGCCCAGTCTCGCTGGAACGAGGGACCCCAGCGTCTGCGAGTGGAGCGGTGGCCTGGGAGAGGGCAGCTCCAGGTCCGATGAGCCTTCGGGAGCAGACACTTCTCCCTGCTCTGAGGCTCTTCTCACCCTCCCTTCTTGCCTCGAGGCCCCTGAGCACCTCAGGCACACTCACGCTTCATGGAGACGCCTTCGCCTCCCTCGTCTTGTCTCCCACCAGAGGCACAGCCTGCCTGTCCATCTTCCCAGTGAGTTCTCTTAGAGCCACCCCTCCCTCTGGAGCACTTCCCTCCTGCCATCCTGGCCCTTGCCCTGTCCCCCTTCTTCTGACTCGGGGTCCCCCCCCACCCCTGCCCTGTTCCCTGCCTCCTGGCTTCCCCTCCTCCACCGGGGGTCAGGCTCCCCTGTGTCCACTTTGCATCTGTCTTCACTGCTCACTCTGGACCCAGCAGTGGCACTGACCTCGCCGGCCAGGCCCCCCAGGAACACTCTCTGGGCCGCGTCTGGTTTTGTCCCAGCCCCCACCCACCATGGCCCCTTCTCGGCTCCTCCCTTTACCCCTGGCCTCCGGGGTATCTGGCCTGGTCCCTCTCTCTTCTCACGCTGTCTCACCAGTGAGCTCACCCAGGCCCCACATTTAAGCCCCAGCTCTGACAGCACCATCGTGCTTCAGGCTGCAGTGTCCAGCTGCCCCCTGGACGCCCTACATTTCACCTGGATGAGCCAGAACTGTTGATGCTCCTCCTGCCAAATCCTGTTCTTCCTGGAGATTTTCCCCTAGGAAGTGGCCCTTCCACTCGCCAAGGTAAGCAGACCAGAAACCCTGGACTCATCCTCACTGTCCTCTCTTCACCGCTCATGTCCAATTGCCCCATGAATCATGTCGGACCAACTTCAAAACTAACTTCCGACTGGGTCTCCTCCCACCACCTCTGCTGCTACCCCTGGTCCAAGCCTCTGCCCGCTCCCTCTGTCCCCTCCACGCTGCCTCCTGCAGCCATCATCCTCTCCGCCACCAAGCCGTGGCTTTAAAGATGTTCTGCCACTGGGACTTCCCTGGTGGTCCAGTGGTTAAGACTCCGCCTTGCAGTGCAGGGGATCAGGGTTCGATCCCTGGTAGGGGAACTAAGATGCCACATGCCGAGGAGCAACGAAGCCAGAGCACCAAGACTACTGATCAGGAGTCCACAACAGAAGATCCCACATGATGCAACTAGGATCCAATGCAGCCACATATATAAGTATTTAAAAAAAAAACCCAGCAGATTTTATTCACAACTATTGCAACTGGCGGAAAGAGAGCTCAGTTTAGAACAAGTTCAACTCTAACACCTGGTGCGTGAGTGGAAGTTTCCAGCCAAGGAGCTGGAGTGGGAAGGGGCCGGGAGCAGTGGATGTACCACTAGTAAGAGGCAACACTGGGAGGGCGGGTGTGGCTTCAATGACGGATCCTTGAGGAAGGCAGGCCAGAGTCTCAGACACCGAGGAAGGCCAGGGGAGGGGAGTGGGTTGTGGAAGTTAAAGGTGTAGCAGATTCTAGCTAAACCAACTGAGCCAGAGGCTAGCTAAAATTGGACAATGCAGATGAACCCAGAAGTCCAAAGGTCAAGCCTAGTAGTAGAAAGATCAGAGGAGTCTGAGTAGAATTAGAGCCTCTTTGTCACTTTCTCCCTTGGCCCACAGGCTTCCCCTGTGGCTCAGTGGTAGATTACGCCTGTAATACAGGAGACACGAGTGCCATTCCTGGATCAAGAAAATCCCCTGGAGAAGGAAATGGCAGCCCACTCCAGTATTCTTGTCTGGGAAATCCCATGGACAGAGGAGCCTGGCCAGCTGCAGTCCATGGGGTTGCAAAAGAGTCTGATATGACTTAGCAACTGAGCGCACACACCCTCAGACCATAGGGGAGCAGCAAGTACCCCCAAGAGCCAGGAGTGAGTCCTGAGTAACTGCACAAGGGCAGGTGGGCAGGCCTAGCCCTGGGTCCTCCAAGTGGACTGGTCTCAGGGAAGGGGCAACACCCTCAGCCCAGAGTGTCCTCAGAGCCCATCCTGTCTCACCCATCCCTCCTATAAGGGTGCGGGGAGAAGGTAGGGGGGAGGGGTGGGGGAGGGGAGGGAGGGGAGGGGCCTCCAGGGGTAGGTGGGGGAGTGAGCCCTTGACCTTGTATAAGTCCAAAGACAAAACCTGCAATACCATTCTTTGTTAAAAACAACAGTTTTGTTATGCAAAAACCAAAAAACTTAAGTGCACTTCAGAAAATGTAGACTCACCTGGAATCCACACCCTGGCCCAATCTTCCAGATGCCTTTTATACACATTAAAAATTTTATAATGCTTGAAATTTTTATATGTAGCTTTAAAAACAGCATTCGCCGGGATTTTTGTATGATTACGAAAGCAATACATGATCATTGCAGGGAATCTGGGGATGAAAGGAAAACACAAAGGAAAAAAGTCACCTGGGATCCCTCCAAACAGAGGCGATTCATTACTGTTGGCATTTTTTTGGTCTGAATCCTTGCAGCCTCTTCCCCGCGCTGACATACCTCACACCCGGCATGTTAAGTTGGGATGTTCTCACTGGTTTCACCAAGATCTCTTTGCTTAATGGAGCCTCTTGGAGTTTGTGCAAATAAATGGTGTATGTCCAGGTCACATGGTGACGATGACAGCCGACTCCACAGTGGCACATGTGCCAGACGTGTTTCCAGGGAGATTCTGACTGGCCCTTAGTTTGTATATTTGAGGGGTTTTTGTTTGTTTGCTTGTTTTGTTTGGTTTTAAATTTATTTTGGCTGCACTGGGTCTTTGTTGCTGCGTGCGGGCTCCTCTGGTTGGGGCACTCAGTCTCTAGATCACATGGTCTCAGTAATTACAACACGAGAGCCTAGTTGCGGCCTGTGGGATCCTAGTTCCCTGACCAGGTTCCATCCCGGGCCTCCTGCACTGGGAGCGTGGAGTCTCGTCCCGTGGGCCAGCAGAGAAGCCCCTGGGTCCTCAGTTTCCTCCCAGGCAACCAGCCACAAATCCCCATCCCCAGCCTGCAGCTTCTTCTCCACTCAGCACCCACAGGATGCTTTTATGGTGAATAAGATCGTGTCAGCTCTCCACGCACCCCCATCAACGCCCCCCACCCCCATAGCATCACACAGTCACACTCAGAATGCAGAGTCCTGGCCTGGCCCGCTGGGTGGCACCATCTCTTCAGCCTCATCTCCGTCGCCAAGCTCCAGCCTCACTCACCTCCCTGATGTTCCTGGGAGGCACCGGTGCCCATTCCTGCCCCAGGGCCTTTGCACCTGCTGTTCCTTGCGCCACAGCGCTTTCCCTCTGCCTCATCTCATGGGTCTCTCCTTCCCTTCACTCCGGTCTCTGCTCAGAGTTCACCTCCTCAGAGAAGCCTTCCCTGACCACCTCTCCAACCCAGCAGCCCCCTCCCATCTGTCTCTCTGGGCCCTGGTCGAGGCTTCCTGTGGCTCTGATATTGCACTTTGGACTGTCCGCTTTCTTCACTGGCACAGCCTGCAGTGAGGGCACGAACCCCACATGTCAGAGCCGGACTAGGATGAGGTGAGTGAGGCACTCGCCTCAGGGGCGAAACTTACAGGGCATCTCAAACCCCGAGAATCAAGAGAAATCTTTTTGCTGTCCATACTCAGAGGCATGTGGGACATTAGTCCTCCAGCCAGGAAATGAACCTGCATTGGAAATGCAGAGTCTTAACCAATGGACCACTAGGGAAATCCCAAGAAAAATCATATTTTAATGCATTTTTTTTTCTTTTTGGCCATGCCCCTCGGTTTGTGGGATCTTGTTGCCTGACCAGGGACTGAACTCTTGTCCTCCGGTGCAGTGAAAGCAAAGTCCACTGGACCACTAGGGACGTCCCCTGGACCACCAGGAAAGTCCCCCCTGCAATATATATATTTTTTTAAGATAGAAGTTAATGCCCACAAAATCCGTGATGGAAAAAAAATCAACATTTTTAATGAAGATAGGATCCGTTTTCCCTGCCCTTCTGTCCTGTTTAGAGCCGTCCAGCCACAGCTGATGCTGGGAAACCTTCCTGAATGAATTAAGAACAGCCGGGGAGAAAGCAGAGTCCGGTGGAGGCGAAAGACCAGAAGCAGGTGGACAGAGGGAGGAAGGACAGAGAGGAGGGGTCATCCCCCCGAGGGGCCAGGCTGGGAGTCTGGAGGAGCCCCCTGCCGGGAATGCAGCTGGGGAGAGGGGTTAGGTGGAGTCCTGAGAACCGAGCAGGCAAGAGAGGCAGGGAGTTTGTTACTTGAAAACTGGCCTCGACTCGGTGGACATTGAGCCAAGAGACACAGTCAAGCCAAACAGCGGGAGAAGGAAGCATTTATTACTTGCAGCAAGTAAGGAGAAACACTGGGGAATCTTTCCCAAAGCAGCAAAAATGGGGACATTTTGGTATGCATATAGGCATGAAGGGGGTGGAGGAGTGGGTGGTGTATGTATATTCATGAAGGGGGTAGGGCAGAGGAAATAAGTGCATGGAACTGGGGCAAAGGTCAGCAGAGACTAACCGAGCTGAATGATGTCAGGAGAGTCAGTAAAGGTCACCAGCATCATTCTTTAGGTTCTGGTTGACCTTGTGGCTGAGGGGTTTAAATTCTGCAAAACAGCTCAAGAAAGGGCTCCAAGCTAATCTTCACCATTGAAATAAAACCCGAAGTCTTTACGGATTTATTACCTTTGCTATTATTACTTCTCTTGCCTGATAACATTCTTTGTTTTTGTTTTTGCTGCACTGGGTCCTAGTTGCGGCAGGCAGGATCTAGCTCCCGGACCAGGAATCGAACCTGGGCCCCTTGCATTGGATGTGCAGAGTCTCAACCTCTGAACCACCAGAGAAGTCCCTTGCCTGCATTCTTTTGTTCTCTTAAAATCACTGCTGACTGAGACCTGTTCAAGGGCAAGCACTATGGCCAGGCTTAGATCACAAAATGACTTCTCAGCCAAAAATAGCATCTCTTCTGTCAAGAAAGTCATGCCTGGTTCTGGGGACCCCCTACCTCATCTACTAATAAGTTGGGCATGATGCTCTGCTGATGAGGGTCAGAGCTAGAGTTGGTGGTGTGGTTTTGGTGATGGTTGTTATAGAACTTGAAAAGCTCAACATGTTGGTTTCCTGGGCTACTGGAACAAATGACCACAAATCAGGTGACTTAAAAAAGCAGAAACATCTTCTCTCACAGTCTGGAGGCCAGAAGTCCAAAATGAAGGTGTGGGCAGGGCTGCACTCGCTCATGCGGCTCAGCTGAGAATCCAGGTTATGACTGCTGTTCAGTCACCCAGGCGTGACCCACTCTTTGTGACCCCAGGGACTGCAGCATGCCAGGCCTCCCTGTCCGTCACCATCTCCCGGAGTTTGCCCAAGTTCATTTTCATTGCATCGGTGATACTGTCCAGCCGTCTCATCCTCCGACCCTCTCTTCTCTTTCTGCCCTCAATCTTTCCCAGCATCAGGGATTTTTCCAGTGAGTCACCTGTTCTCATCAGATGGCCAAAACACTGGCGCTTCAGTTTCAGCATCAGTCCTTCCAGTTAATATTCAGGGTTGATCTCCTTTAAGATTGACTAGTTTGAGCTCCTTGCTGTCCAAGGGACTCTCTAGAGTCTTCTCCAGCACCACAGTTCGAAGGCATTAATTCTTTGCTGTTCTGCCCTCTTTACAGTCCAGCTGTCACAACCGTAGGTGACCACTGGGAAGACCACAGCGCTGACTTTACAGACCTTTGTCGGCAGAGGAATGTCTCTGCTTTACAACTCATTGTCTAGGTTTGTCATCGCTTTCCTGCCAAGAAGCAATTGTCTTTTGATTTCATGGCTGCAGTCACCATCAGCAGTGATTTTGGAGCCAGGATATAGGGTCCCCTCCAAAAATCCATATGTTGAAACCTAACCCCTCAGGTGGTGGTATTGGGAGGTGGGGCCTTTGGGTGGTGATTAGTCATGAGAGTGGAGCCATTGTGATGAGACTAGCATCCTTATCAGGGGGACGCCAGAAGCTCTCTTGTCCCTTCTGCCCTGTCACCTGCTGCAGCCTGTCTCCGCCCAGCAATGCTTTTTTAATCATGTGGCCCCAGTTCAGACCTAGCTGAGTCCTGAGATCTCACAGAAGAAGCAGCTGATGGCCGGGGAGGGAGGGGAGTTGGTTAATGAAGTGGATCAGGGACCCTGGATCTGAGAGTGAGGGGAGCTGGCAGGAGATAGCCAGTGTTTATAGATTTCACGTGCTCAGCTTCTTCTGATACATGCAGGACTCTGTGGGGCTTCTGGGCACAAGGCCTTTCTGTGTTCCTCCATTTCTTTGATTCCAGGAAACTGCCTTTATTCAGCCTCCATGATCTTTCCTGAGTTCCAATGGGCAGATTCAAGCAGTTGTTGGTAAGGGGAGAAGATGGGAGACCAAGAAGAGACAGTCAAGAGCAGCCTTGGGGCACGGTCCCACTTCTTTAAGGGACACACACAACAATGTCTTTGAGCTGTTTTGCAGATACTAACAGCCCCATCCAGGTGGGAGAAGTCCACGATTAAAGAAGTCATAGTATGCTGCCCACAAGCATGGAGACCCCCGACCAGTTGGACCCAAATGTTGACGATGCTGACTCCTACTTACCTCACCACCAACCCATCAGAAGAATGTCCACTAGCTGACCATGCTCTTTGGGCAATTAATATAAAGCTTCTCAGTAGGTCCAAGTTGGGACACATGGGGACATGAGTCCATTGTGTCCCCCTTTGCCTCGCAAAGCAACAAAGCTATCCTTTTTTATATCACCCAATCTGTCTCCAAGATTCGATTTGGAACCAGTGTACAGAGAAGCTGAGCTTTCAGCATCACCCTCTTGTTCTTCTTCTTTCAATATTTATTTATTTGTTTGGCTGCCCTGGGTCTCAGCTGCAGCATGCAGGATCTAGTTCCCTGACCGGGGATTGAACCTGGGAACCCTGCATTGAAAGCTTGGAGTCTTAGCCACTGGACCCCCAGGGAAGTCCCCATGGGCTCAGTTTCTTATTTCCAAACTGAGATCTGGGCTGATAGTGAGGGGATCCAGGTGTTTACACACACACATCTTAGCTAAACAAAATCATACTTGAGGCATTATTCTGCAACTTGCTTTTTCACTTCAAATATCTTAATATGTGCTGCAGATTGTCTTAGTCCATTCAAGTTGTTATAACAAAATGCCATATAGACTGGCTGGCTTATAAACAGCAGAAATTTATTGCCTACAGTTCTGGAGGTTAGAGGTCTAAGATCAGGTGCCAGGTTCTGGAAAGAGCCCTTTTCTGGGTTGAGAAGTTGGCTAACTTCTCATTGTATCCTCTTGTGGCAGAAGGGGCAAGGGAACTCGGGGAGGGGGTTCTTTTTATATGTATTTATTTATTTGGTTGTGTCAGGTCTTACTTCCAGCCCATAGGAGACTAAG
Source organism: Antilocapra americana (assembly GCA_007570785.1). NCBI lineage: Eukaryota > Metazoa > Chordata > Mammalia > Artiodactyla > Antilocapridae > Antilocapra > Antilocapra americana. Next base: position 1,477,271 of record ML664177.1, on the reverse strand, counting down.
ATGTGGCACAGACTTAGTTGTCCCATGTCACGTGGGATCCTAGCACCCCAACCACGGGTCGAACCCACATTCTCTGCAGTGGAAGGCCGATTCTTAATCACCGGACCACAAGGGAAGCCCTCTTAATACAAGGGCACTAACCCCATGCACAGGGCTTCCCTGCTGGCTCAGTGGCAGAGAACTTGCCCGCCAGTGCAGGAGACATCAGTTTGATCCCTGGGTCAGGAAGATCCCCTGGAGAAGAAAACGGCTACCCACCCTAGAATTCTTGCCAGGAGAATCCCAGGGACAGAGAAGCCTGGTGGTTAACAGTCCTGGGAGTCTCAAAAGAGTCAGACATGACTCAGCAACAACAATCCCATGCATGAGGGCTCTGCTTTCATGAGCTAATTATCTTTAAAAAGCCCCACCTCCAAAGCCTCACCTTAGGAGTTAGGTTTCAATGTATGAATTGGGGGAGATGAACAATTTTCTTTCCATTCTCAGTGGGTGGAGTCCTACAACTTTCTTTATGAGTGCTGTTTGGTACTTCCTTGTGTGGATGTGTTTTAGGAAAAACTCACTCACTCACTGTTTCCTTCTGCTTACACTTGCAACAGTTCTGACGCCAGATGTGTGGGTTTTCACACCAGGCAATTCTGACCCTGACGGCCTGGGTTAGCAGAGACCCCATAGGTTCAAAGTCCCAGCCCCACAAGACTGCAAGCCGTGGGTCCTTAGATTACCTACAGCTTCTCTCTGAGTCAGCTACCAATCAGAGGCTCCTAGGACTCCCACTTTGGATTTGATAATTTGCTGGAGGCTCGTAGAACCCAGGAAAAGAGTTTACAAACTGTTGCTGATTAATTACAAAGGATATATTTTTTTCATTTTATTTTATTTTTCACTTTTTTTTTTTTAACACTGGAGTATAACTGGCCCCTGGGACACTGGACACCCCAATACTTCCCCTGGGGGGCAGGTGATCAGGCCTTGGGGCTCATGGTAGAAAAGGCTCATGATGTTGACCTCGCAAACAAAGAATAAAATCACAATGAGCCTTGAGACTGACATTCTGTTTTCCTGATGGTGCCTACCTTCTCAAGGCTACAAGACCATTGGATTCCAGACCCCCGGCTACGTGACCACAGGACTCAGCTACAGGCTAAAAATTAACCATCCTCCCAGAGCATTTTTCATTGGCGGGGTATAAGAAAGACCCTGTCAGAAAGGGAGGACACTGGTTCTCTTTAAGGGCCAGTCACCCTCTCGTTTTCCGTCTAACAAATTTCCTTTTCTTGCCCGACTGCCCAGTTCGCTCTCTTTTTCTCCAAACTCGCCTTCCATTCTGGGAGGGAAGATCCACCGCAACAGGGTGGGCGCCTCTCACAAGCGCAGTGGCCCCCTCCCTTGGACCTTGCCGAGAAACCAAGACGAGCTCCAGGACGGGACTCCCCACTTGCCTTGCTGGACTGACATCCACACGCTGGCCCACATTTCATCCATCAGTTGCAAGGGTGAGTGAAATCCCGTTATCTCAGGTTCTCTCTCTCTCTCACCTGTTTCCAAGTCCTAGCGCTAGGCGCTAGGTGGGAGGATCCCCATGGATCTCACTTTGAAATAGGGGACGCCCATTTCAAAGCAGACTATCATTACTCTCTGAGAAGTTCCTGAGAGCGGAGACACCTTTTCTCTGGGACCTTTCTCCTCTCTTTCTCTCGCCCTTGTCTAACCTCCCTGTTTGGCCACAGTGGGAAATTCTCAGTCCCAGCACTCAAAATCTACTCCTCTAGGAAGCCTTCTCCAAAACCTAAAAGCCTTGGGCTTCCAATGGGAGATAAAACCAAAAACACTTATTTGCTGTTCTAACACCCTCTGGCTGCAATACAGACTTGATAGCAGGTCCCAGTGGCCAGAAAACAGAACTCTCGATTATAGCCCACTAGGGGACCTCGACAACTCCTGCTGCCGCAGCGGCAAACAATCAGGAATCCCTTCCGTTCAGGCTTTCTTCGCGCCCCACTCTGGACCCTCCCTCTGGGAACCCTGTTCTACTTCTCAGATACTCGTAGCCCACTCTGGGCCACATCCTCCTCATGCAGTGTCTCCCGACCCCTGTTCAGACTTTTCTTCTTCTTCCTTCGACCCTTCTGACCACAGCCCACCCTCTGTCGCTCCCAATTCCCTTGTAGCTGCTCCAGGTCCAGTTCCACAACCTCCACCCAAACCCCCTCCCCTGCCTGTTCCAAAGGCAAGCTCTGAGACCCCAGCCCCACCCTCTACCCAGAGAGTCCTAAGGCTCTATCCCTACCTCCCTAGATGCCTTCCCCATAGCCATCCCGCACAACGTTAAAAGAGGAGACTTCCCTGCGGGACCCTGCTCCTTACCCTGCCCCACACCTCCTTTATGGGAAGCAGCCGGAGCAGAAGACTTTGTTTGGCTTCCTATCCCATCCTCCCTCACCGATCTATCTCAAATCAAGAAGTGTCTTGGCTCCTTCTTCTCAGAGCCGGATAATTATCTATAAGAATTCAAGTATCTTACCCAGTCCTACAATTAACCCGGCATGATGCTTACATCACCCTTTACGCCACTCTCCACCCAGAAGAGAAGGGACAAGTATGGCAAACCTCTCAGGCGCAAGCTGATGAGACACACAGTACTGACTACATGAAGCCTGTAGGTGACACAGCTGTCCCCTGAGATGATCCCAACTGGGATTATCAGACAGGAAGACCTGGACGAGCAGTCCATCATCACATGGTTGCTTGCCTCATTATGGGCCTTCAAAAGGCAGAATATAAAGCCATCAACTTTGATAAGCTCCGGCTAATAACTCAAGGGCTAGATGAAAACCGGGTGCAATTTCTAGCCAGGTCAGCAGAAGCCCTACAAAAATATATAAGATGTGATCCCACTTCAGCAGAGGGCACCATTGTCCTTAACGTCCATTTTATCTCCCAATCATCCCCAGACATCTGAAAGAAACTAAGAAAGGCAGAAGGCCCTCAAACCCCTCAGCAAGACCTTTTAAATTTAGTCTTCAAGATTTTCAATAATTGGGAAGAACAGGCAAAGCTAGAGAAGGCCCAACGAGATCAGGCCAGATACCACATTTTAGCCACCGCCCTACATGGCTCCAAATTTCCATCAACCAACAAAGGCAGGAAGCCACCTGGGCTCTGCTTCAAATGCGGCAAAGAAGGCCACCTGGCCTGCTGATGCCTAAAGCCGAGGTGTCCTCCAGGCCTGTGTCCCAGTTGTGGCATGAAGGGACATTGGAAGGTCGACTGCCCAAATCCCCCTTAGGGATCCGGACATGCCCTCCTGGTCCCTAGTAGGAATCCTCTGACCCAGCTCTGCCAAGCCTCCTCAGCCTTGCCATTGAAGATTGAAGGTGCCCAGGGTTCCAGGCCCAGACTCTCACCACCTCTAAGGAGCCCAGGGTAACTCTCACAGTGGCAGGTAAGCCGATCTCTTTTCTCATCGACACAGGGGCCGCTTATTCTGCTATGCCTGCCTACTCCGGAAAAACCAAGGTCTCCCAGGTCTCTGTTATGGGGGTTGAGGGTTTAATATCTACACCATGAATAACCAAGCCTCTACCTTGCACACTTTAAGATACCCCATTTTCCCATTCTTTTCTCATACTCCCCAAACGCCCCACTCCTATTCTTGGAAGAGACCTTCTCTCAAAATTCAAAGCTTCCATTACTATCCTGACCCACCTTCCAAGCTAGCCTGGTTACGGCTCCTTAACACCCACCCCCTCCGATTCGTCTGCAGGAACAGGTTCCTTTCTGTTTCTCTAGACAAAACTCTGTAAACAATTCTCACCCCCAACTAGGAACTATACCACCACAGCTCTGTAATTACGCTTCACATCTCTCCTTCCCTTCAGGCCGATCGGTCTACCATGTCTCGGGAACTACAGGACATTCTTCTGCTTTTTCAGGGAGACTCCCTTCGACTCCTCTTGTAGGGGCTACAGTGGCGAGTTCACCGTCTGTTTCAGAGACCACTAACAAGTTCCCAGAAAGACTCCTGTTGGTATCGAGTTCAGCTGTTGTCCTTACTGCTGAATATTTTCCTTACGTGGAGCCACTGCCTGTTTATGTCTTCCCACTAACTGGACAGGGACATGCACCCTGGTACATCTGGCCCCAGATACTTCTATTGCTCCTAACAATCAGACCCTCCATAGCCCACTAACTCATAACCGACCCCAGATGGGCAATTCCATTCATTTCTCTACTGATCAGCTTAGGAACAGTGCTGGGATTGGGACACAGACAGCAATCTTTAAATTACTACCAACGCCTTTCTAAAGACCTCACTGAGAGCCTAGAAGAAATAGCTACCAGCCTTATCACTATCCAAAACCAGTTAGATTCCCTGGCAGCCTAAACAGAAAGGGGTTAGACCTTCTAACGTCAGAAAAGGGGGGCCTGTGTCTATTTTTGAAGGAAGCTTGCTGCTTCCACACCAACAAATCAGGCGTTGTAAAGAAACTAGCAAGAAATCTGACAAACAGGGGTTTGAGACTATGTGAACACCTCAGTAATTCATTGGAAAACTGACTGAACAAATTGGAATTGGATGCCCTGGGTCCTACCTTTTCTAGGCCCTCTCCTACTTACTCTTATTCTAACTTTCCACCCATGTTTAATGCGTCTTTTTTCAAAATTTCTTCAGGATCACTTACAAGGCTTCACCAACCGAACTATCCACAAGCTACTTCTAACTCGCTCAAATTATCAAAAACTTTGACCCCACACAGATCCCCTTGACCCACATTCCAGCCTTTTCTTATCTCACCCCCACGACGCCCCTGTCCCTCAGAAAGCAGTTACAGAAGACTGACCTTCAGCCGTTGTCCTAAATCAAAAAGGCTGGAATGATAGGGTCTACATGGGGGCTCACTGTTAAGATGACTCAGTATGCTGACCTCACAAACAAAGATTAAAATCACAGTGACCCTTGAGACTGACCAAATTGCCCAAACGACTTTCTGTTTTCTCACAGGCATCTACCTTCTCAAAGCTACGAGACCACCAGATTCCAGACCTTCAGCTATGTGGCCACAGGACTCGGCCACAGGACTCAGCTACATGCTGAAAATTAACCATCCCTTCAGAGCATTTTTCATTGGCAGGGTACAAGAAAAACCCCCTCAGAAAAGGAGGACACTGGTTCTTCCCAAGGGCCAGTCACCCTCTCATTTTCCCTCTAATAAATTTCCTTTTCTTGCCTAACTGCCCACCTCAGTCTCTTTTTCTCTGCACTCACCTTACAGCAGGCAGTTCTCGGGGTGCCCGGGGTCTTGTAACCCTCAAGCACCCCTATAGAGGGGGTCACAGGACGACCTCAGAGACAGTCAGGATGGCAGGGAGAAGAGTTACATAGGCTTAAGCATCTTACCGACACTCACAAGCCCTCCTAAGAGGCGAGCCTGAGGCCTCATGCCTATAACCTTTAACCGGAACTGCCAAGTGTAGACGGACAAAAAGGAAATAAATCCCCGAGTCCCTTTGACCACAGGTGGCATTCGTTAGTGCAGTACCCCTTAGCGACACAAGGTGACGACTCTGCACCATCAATGCCAGCAGCAAAAGGGCAGGAGATGCTTGTTCCCTTCTCCAGAAAAGCCCTCGGTTTCACCCACCCAAGTCTTTCCTGACTTCGTTCTGTGGAGCCCACGGGTGAGGGGAGGTAAACCTGGAGCATAAGTGGAAAGGAAATCTAGGGACTTGTGTTGGCTAAATTCTGAAGAGAGAGGGTAACTTTCTCAACAGACCTCACCCTTTGCATCTCCAGGTCCTGCTCCCCTCGGGTCCCGGGACCCTTAGCAGCCTCTTCACTGGCCTCCCCATCTTCATCCAAACCAGTGTGTTACTGTGTGGTCCATGGAAAGAGCTGGAAAGAGTGTAGGGCTTGGGTCCAGCACTCCCCGTGTGGCCTTAGGCACAGCCCTAAACCTCTCTGAACCTCTACAAGAAAGTGGACATATTCCTTCATTCAGTAGAACTTCATTGTGTTCTAAAAAAATATTAGAGGGAGGGGATTTATGTATACACATAGCTGACTCACTTCCTTGTACAGCAGATTAACGCAGCAAAGTACTATGTGTGTCAGTCGCTCAGTCGTGTCTGACACTCTTTGCGACCCCATGGTCTGTGGCCCGCCAGGCTCCTCTGTCTGTGGAATTCTCCAGGCAAGAATACTGGAGTGGATTGCCATTCCCTTCTCCAGGGGCTCTTCCTGACCCAGGGATCGAACCTGGGTCTCCAGCACTGCAGGCAGATTGTTTACTGTCTGAGTCACCAGGGAAGTAATTATACTCCAATAAAATAAAAATAAATGAGCCTGTAGGAAGAAAAAGAAATTTAGTTTAAATCCTAGCTATGACTAACAAAGAAACCGCTAATATTTTACTCCCCAGGAAAGGTATGTCATCAGAGCCTTTTTGAGTTTGTGAACAGATGACTTCAAGGTCCTTTGCCCTTCTCTCCCGAGGGTCATCATGTCTCATCTCCTTGATCTGAGTGTCACGAGGGAGCCTTGAGATTGCTCGGACGTGAAAGGAAGCCTGTCATTCCGCTGGGTTGGGGAAGGCCGGTGGTTTCTCCTCTCTGCTGCCTTCCTGCAAAGCAGTGTGTACAAAGGGCAAAACTTCTCATTTTTAAAACTGAGTGTGTGGTCTTTACTCACAAAGCCTGTTTCCTCAATGTACAACTCGCCCTGCCCTACCTTGCAGATCGCCGTCAAGATTGAAAAATGTAAATATGCCTGACAAAGCCCCTTCACAGAGGGCTATGTGAATATAAAATACTAGAATGCAATTTCTCAATTAAAAAAAAAAGAAAACCCTCCATTGGGACTTCCTTGAAAGTCCAGTGGTTAAGACTTCATGCTTCCAGTGCAGGGGCCGCAGGTTTGATCCCTGGTGGGGGAACTAAGATCCCACATGCTTCACAGCACAGCAAAAAAATAAAAAATAAACCAACCTCCATTACTAACAAGATAAAATAAAGACACTTTATCCTGATCCATCGGAGTCTCCAGCACATGCCTACCTGCCTGCCCAGTCTTGCTGCCATCCATCATCCTCCCAACACATCCTGTGATGCAGTGCCCCCCAGAAGCCAGAAGTTTTTTCCCCAGAATCACTCTTGTGTCTTCCTGCTTGTTCTTTCCACCTGGAATGCCTTTTCCTCATTCCTACCTGTCAAGATCTTTCCTATACCTTTAGGCCTGTTAAAAGAAAAGCTTAGACTGTGCTTTTTGGTTAGTTGGAAAAATAATACGTGAATATGGTATGAAATGAAATACAAGTCTCTGTTTTTCTCCTCTTAGTTCCCCTCCCTCAAATGCAAGGTCTCTCCACAAACACACTTCAGAAGTTTATGTGAATCTACTAGCATATATATGTACATTCTCTTTAAATGTAGGTAAATGGAATTATCACTTCGCTGGTGGTTCAGTGGTAAAGAATCCACCTGCCAATGCAAGAGACTTGAGTTTGGTTGATCCCTGGGTCGGAAACATCTCCTGGAGAAGGAAATGGCAATCCACTCTCATATTCTTGCCTGGGAATCTGCCATGAACAGAGGAACCTGGCAGGCTACAGTCCATGGGATTGCAAAAGAGTTGGACATGACTTAGTGACTATACAACAACAAATGGAATTATACTTACATATTAAGTATGTAAGTATAATTATATATTAACATGTATCTTGGATGTATTCCAAATCAGCACAGAGAGAGGTGGGCTCTCTGCTTTTACCAGCTGGGTGAGGGGCTTCCCTGGCAGTCCAGTGGTTAAGACACTGTGCTTGCAATCCATCCTTGGTTGGGGAAAATAACATCCCACATGTTATGTGGTGTGACTGGGGGGGAAAAAAGCAAACAATTGAAAAAGATCAGGAAAAAAATAACTGGGTGACATTAGCACAAATTACCCCCCTGTTCTATCTAACACCCTTTCCTCCAACAGTTGCTTGCTGTTGCAACCAAGGCTGTGATGAGTATCCCCGCCCCACATGGCCGGGCAGCACGCCACTCTCTCATGGGACACATCCATGATGTCAACCTCCACTGGAACCCCTCCCCTCCCGAGGGCTCCTGCAGAACTTTCCTTGGAGTTCCTGGGCTGAGCATTTGCCAGAGGCTACAGTCAGACGGTGACTAGGTTTGCATCCCAGTTGCTCCATCGACATCTCCCCCTGCATTAGTTTTCTCATCCCTACAAAGGAGACCATAATCATGGTACCACTTCCAGAGTTGTCTTGAGGATTACCTACAATAACATGTTATAGCCCCTGGATCAGGAGAAGGACTCAGGATGGCTAGCTGCCCTCTCCTTCCCTGCTGGTATCCCGTCTACCCTGCGGAGTGCCAAGCTTTGCACGTGGGCCCTGGTCTAGTCTTGTCTGCACCCACAGCTTCCCCGGATGTGGATGTTGTGGGTGCACAATAAATCAATGGCCCCTGCATGTGCCGTGAGGAGCAATCCTCCAGTTTTGGCCTGACCTCCACTCTGCAAGGCCTGGAGGATGAGGAGGAGGAGAGGTGCCTTCCTCTGGATGGTCCACAGCACCCCAGAGCCCCTCCCCCTCTTTCCTTACCATCCACCCCAATCTGGGCCAGTGATAAATAGCGGGAAGGTGGGGGTCAGGAGCGTCATAAAAAGCCAAGGCCCTGGCCCACCCTGGGACCAACACCATTGCCCGATTCTGGTCCCACAGGGGGACCCCCACCCCTGGCCGGTGTCTCACTTCAAACTCCGCTCCTCTGGGCCAGCCATGTCTCTCCAAGGGGTGGGAAGGCCAGGACGGAGTGACTGGGCACTGGCAGGGGTCAGTCGGGGCCACACCCACCCGGGGGACCAGTTAGGTGGGTCCTGTGGATAGATGCTTCTGGGAGGGGAAGGTGCAGGGGTTTGGGCCCGGTTACTGGGCACATGCGTGAGATGTCCTGCAGGAGTGGGCACCTGGGGTGGAGGGGACTCTGCCTGCCCCCACACCAGGGGGGCTACAGGGCCAGGGGAGAGGCTGCAGCAGAGGAGGGAGGCGAGGAAGCAAGTGTGAGCTCTTCTGGGCTGAGAGCAAGTCGAGAGACTGGCTCGAAGTTGAGGAGACATTGAGGTCCTCCTGTGATAACAGTAACAGCGGTAGTAGTTAACAATAGCAGCTGCTCATAATTATGAGCTCGTGCCTCCTGCCCTTCAAGGGGCTTCTTACAAGAGACAGGGCCTATTTTTCAGTTCAGTTCAGTCGCTCAGTTGATCCCGACTCTTTGTGACCCCATGGACTGCATGTAGCTCATCAGGCTTCCCTGTCCATCACCAGCTCCCAGAGCTTACTCAAACTCATGTCCATTGCGTCGGTAATGCCATCCAACCGTCTCATCCTCCATCCTCCCTGTCTCCTCCTGCCTTCAATCTTTCCCAGCATCAGAGTCTTTTCCGAAGAGTCAATTCTTCGCATCAGGTGGCCAAAGTATTGGAGTTTCAGCTTCAGCATCAGTCCTATTTTTTATCAGGGCCTATTTTTACCCCAATTTTTACTTGTTTATTTATGCAGGATCTTAGTTCCCTGACCAGGGATCAAACTCAGACCCCCAGCAGTGGAAGCGCTTCCACTCAGGAGTCTTAGCCACTGGACTGCTAGGGGATTCCTTTTACTCCCATTTTATTTATTTATTTATTAAATGAATTTTTAAATTCATTTATTTGGCTGCACTAGGTCTTAGTTGAGTGGGCTGCAAAAGGGGCATTTGGGCTGAGAAAGGGGCATTTGGACACTGGAGCTCACCCCAGATCTCACCACTGCCCCTGCGCCCCCCACCAATGATTTTGCTCGTCTAGTCTACCACAGGAGGCTAGGCCGGAACATCAGCCTCCAGAGGAGGGAACCGGGGCGCCTGGACAGCCAGACCCCGGCCAAGGGGTGGAGTCAATCCCCTGATCAGGGATTGAACCTGGGCCTCCTGCACTGAGAGCACAGAGTCTTAGCCCCTGGACCACCGGGAAGTCCCTTACCCCCATTTTAAACAGAAGGAAGCCGCAGGCCCAGGGAGGTTGAAGGATCTGAGGTACAGCGGCACGCCCAGGATCTGAGGCTCCTGTGACCGCAGAGATGCCACCACTAGTGGTTTCACAGGTAAGAAGGTGGGACCGGGTGGCTACTATGTTGAGAACAGGCTGAGACAGGCTCCGCGGCTGGGAGGCTGACCCTGCAGTCCAATCTCCAGATCTTGAGTGCTTTCTTCCGACGCAGGCACCCGTGTAAACCAAGGTCCTGCCCCGTTAGGAAGGTTCCGTGTCTTTGGGCCAGAGGCCACACGCGTTGTTTTTTTTGTTTTAACTGGGTCTCCCCTAAAGGAGATTCCTGTAACTTTTCCAGAGACCCCGCCGCCACACAGGCACTCATTGAGGGCTTCTCCCAGGAGCAAACCCTAGGTTCCCTTCTGTTCTCGGCGCCAGGTCTGGACGCAGTGCCGGGGGCGGGTGGGCGGGGGAAGTTGAGTAAGACCGAGTCTCAGCCGGCCCGGAGCCTTCGCCGCCGCAGGATGCGGGGGAGGGCGCGTTCGCGGTGGACAAGAGTCGAGAGCAACGATGGAAATCAGAGGAGGCGTCCTGGAGGCGGCAACCGCAGCAGGACTTGCAGGCGAGACTCTCCAAATGAGTTTGAAGGAAAGCCTGAGGGCTAAAAGGCCCGAGGGAACAGGCTCGTTTGATCCAGGGATGAAGGCTCTGGGAGGGGGCTGTTATTGGAGAGGCTTTTCTTGGAAGTTGACGGGATGATGGCATTTCAGATCTGGATTATACCATTTATCGGGGTGGGGGGAGGAGAGGACGGTGCCCGGAAGAGAGTAGCTCCGGCAGAAAATAGGGCTCTGCCCGGACGGGTACATCACTGGAGCAGCGCGACCCTGGAGCGGCGCAGGATGCCGGTCTAGGGCACGGAACGAGGCCCCGCCCCCAGAGCTCGGCCCCGCCCCACCCAGAGCTCAGCCCCTCCTCCAGGACCCGGACCCGCCCCACCCAGAGCTCGGCCCCGCCTCCAGGACCCGGACCCGCCCCACCCAGAGCTCGGCCCCGCCTCCAGGACCAGGACCCGCCCAGGCTCCCGCCCCGCCCCCGCCGGCCGCGCGCAGGTAGGGAATAGGCGGAGCGCTGGGGCCCCGCCCTCAGGAGCCACTACCCAGCCGCCGGCCGGCGCAGCTCGGAGCTGAGTCCCGGGGACCTGGGGCCGCAGGGAGGTGAGCGCGGGGCGCCGGGAGGGGCCGGTTCGCGGCTGCTGGGCGCCGGGCGCCAGAGGGGCCGCGAGGTCGCGCCCGGGGCGGCGGTGCGTGACCGGCGGAGAGGCCGGCGCTGGCCCCACGTGGGCCGATACTGGAGGCCGGGGCTGGACTGCGACGGGGCCCCTGCACCGGGTCTGCTGGCCCCTAGGCTCAGCTCGGATGAGACGCCTCCGGGGTCCCTGGGCCAAGGGTCACCAGAGGCGGGGACAGCATGATTGGGCCGCAGTTTAAAGTCGCGGGGGGAAAGCCCCAGGGCAGGACCGCGCAGTCCCGCCTCGCCCCAGAAGCGCCCGGAATTCAGACCTTCCCCGCCTCTGCACCTTCTCCTGGGTGAGCTGCAGCGGCCGGGGCGGAGTTTATTCTGCCTTGCCGGGGTGGAAACAGGTGCTGCAGCCCGGCCGGACCGGAGCTCAGAATTTGGACCCAGGAGTCCTGACTTCTGGACAGAGGGTCTTGGGAAGGTGGCCCCCCATTATCCGTTCCCTCAGGGTACTGCGTTGGGTGATAGAGGAGTATGTCTCTAAGAGTATAAGCCCCCGACTCCAGGGCAGAGGCGAGCCCAGGGTGAAAGGCCAAGGGAGGCCTGGAGTTGGAGCGGAGAAGGGAGTGTCTGAGGAGGGGAAGGCTTGTGGACTGACCCCCCACGTGGACTGGCTGCTCTTTCCCAATAGCTAGCCTTAGGACCCTGTGTGGGTGGCATTTGCTGAAATATAATGGGCCCAGCATCTGTGTTATGTTACTTTAGGTGAGGCAGAGCCGAGTGGAAAGCGAAGCTTCTTTCAGAGCAGTGATCCTCAAATGGGCCTGGGGGGTGATTTTGCCTGCCAGGGGACATTCAGCAGTGTCTGGAGACATTTTGGTTGTCCCAAAATATCTGGGGGTGGGATGGGGAGGGTGAGTGTTGGGGCTCCCGGCATCCAGTGTGTAGAGGTCAGGGATGATGCTAAACATCCTGAGGTGTGCAGGTCAGCCCCCTATCACAAAGAATTACCCCGCCGGAAGTGTCAGGAATGCTGTGCTGAGCTTGGCGTGGTACCCAGTCCATCAGGTTACTTCTCATTGACCACCCCTCCCTGCCTCAGTTTCCCCAGGTTAGAGGAGGGATAAACCCGACTGAGATAAGCAGTAAGGAGGCATGAGGGCAGTCCTGTCCTAACAGCAAGCTGCCCTTGGTGCCACTAGCCTCTTCCCTAGGTAAACCCCAGGCCCTGTATTAAGCAGTTCTGGGTGCCGTGGGGGAGGGGCTGGAAACAGGGGCTCTCTCACAGCTGGGTCCTGGAGTGCTTCACCCCCAAGGCACCTCCCACGCTGGGTGAGCCAGGGCAGCCCTGGGGGTCAGACCTTCACACAGTGTGGAGGGTGGGAAGTGTGTGAGCTCTGTTCTCAGAGACTGTCCCAACCCTTGATCGCTGGGTGGGCCTGGATGCCTGATACCGTGTCATTTTCCCTTCTGAACCTACTCCTAACTCCTCAGTCACTTATACCAGGAAAATAACATCCGAGGAATCAGAACACCTCATTCCTTGCCGCTTCGCAGTCTGCTTCCCTCTGGCAGTGAAAAGTTCCACAGTGGCTGTGGAAACTCTGGCTGAGATGAGAAACCCCGGGTGGGCCCTGACGCTGGCGCAGCGAGGGGCCCCCTGCTCATGGTGTTAGCAGAGCCCCAGTGAGAGATGGGGGCCATCAGAGCCACGGGCCGGGGGTTCCCTGCCAGGGACAACTCTGAATTAATTATTTGCTTTGGGCTCTCTGCTGTGCAGGGAATTGTGGCGGGGCAGTCATAGAGAGGGCAGGATGGGATGAAGCAGCCATCCACTCCCAGGAGCCCAGGCCCCCTCACTGCTCTCCCTGCCCACTTCTTGACAATCTCCATTCCCACCCCCACCCTCCATCCTGTTTACTTGTGGATGCTGGCCTCCTGACCTGGGAACCCTGGTGGGGTCAGAGGGCAGGTGGCAGTTTCTGATTTGACTTTTGCTTTGGGGGGCTTCTTTTAATCTTTTAACTTTAAAAGGCTGGAGTGAGGCTTTCACCTTTTCAGCTAAAACAAAAGCAAAAGCAACCTGTAATAGTGACCTCCGTCTTCTGTGTGCCTCTGAAGGCACAAAGCAGCCATCAGACTTGCACAAAGCTGTTCAGGAAGTAATCAGCCTGGCCTCACTTTGAACCTGGGCCGTCCCTTCCCAGGCCCAGCCCTAAAACCCTGTGCCACCAGCTGGCAACAGAGTACCAGGTGACTTCTACCTCACTTACTCATTTCTGAGCTGCAGCAGTACCTGGTGTAACCCACATGGACACACACACAGGCACACACTCACTGCCAAGGTGGGGACTCCTGGCCCTCTAAGAGGAGGAATGAATCATGCCATCAATGCACCGTGGGGGTCGCTGGGGCCAAGCCCAGCTCTGCGTCAGTGGTGATGGCCAGACTTCTCTACAGGGTGTGTGACTTGCTGTGAAAACTCTTCTCCAGGCGAGACCTCAGAGGAGAGCAGAAAGTCAAGGGATTGGATATTTGTGCCTGTGATTTGAATGAGCCATCTGTCACTTCCCTATGGGTAAGGCTGAGGGGTGGTGGGATTAGGGCGGCCCCAGCCCCCTGCCTGCCCCCTTGTACAACATCAAAGGGGATATACACTCCGGACAGCAGGTCCCCTGGAGTCTCAGTGATGCCCGCTTTGGAGCAGACCTTGGTGTCGCCCTGGCCACCCCTGGGGATTTCCAGAGTGAGCTCACGCCTCTGCTCCTGGTTTCCCGTCCAGCTGGGCCAGCCTGGGGAAGGAGCGGTGACCACGGCGGGGAGGCTGTGAAGCAAGGGCTGCTCTCAGGACCGTCGTAAAGAAAGCATTTTCTTCTCAGCTTCACAGCAGTACAGATAGCCGCCGCGTCCACGTTCCCTCATTCAGTAAGTTTATCTAGGGACCCAGATGCAAGGCTTGCAGTTTCAGAGCCTTGGGAAGGCATGTTCTGAGCCTTCCAGGGAAGAAGTTGTTGTTCAGTCACTCAGTCGTGTCCGACTCTTTGCGACTCCGTGGACTGCAGCACGCCAGGCTTCCTGTCCTTCACCGTCTCCCGGAGCTTACTCAAACTCATGTCCATTGAGTCGATGATGCCATCGGACCATCTAGAAAAGTGGCTGGCGCTAAGTAGGCAGCACAGACAAGATGGGCCCATCAGGGATGCTGCCCAGGAGGGTGGGGGTGGCTGTGGGAGGGGATGATTCCCAGCTGGGGGAGCCAAAAACCAAGGCCTGGATTCTGGCCGGCACCCGGACTATGAGAGTATGGTCAGTAGGATGGGGGAGGGTCACTTAAATAGTCTGTGCCTCAGCTTCCCCTTGGAGAAGGAAATGGCAACCCACTCCAGTATTCTCGCCTAGAAAATCTCGTGGACAGTGGACCTGGTGGGCTGTTGTCCATAGAGTCGCACAGAGTCGGACACGACTGAAGTGACGTGGCGGCAGTTTCCCCAGCCTGGGAGGATTCCAGTGGTGGTTCATGTGAGCTTGGGCAGGTGCCTGGCTGCATGAGGAGCATGGTGAAGGAGAAACAGAAACATCACAGTAACAGGGACACGTCTGTGTGCCCTTGGAACGGACTCGTGGTGAGGCCAGGGGTCTTACCTCATGGCCTGTTGGGGGGATGAGCTGAGAACAGGCTGTGAACGGCATTGTGGCTGTGTCATCCTCTAGAAGTGGCCGGGTCTGGGGTGGGGGGCCTCAGCGTTATGGAGGCCACGGGAATGGAGGGTGGGTTTTGGAGGGAGGAAAGGGAGGACCAGGCTGTGAACTGCTGACCCCCACCCTCCAGCGTGTGCGTCATCTTGCTAGGGGTTGGTTGTGGAGGCCGTGACCCTCAGCCCTGCTCCCCGCTGGCTGGGCTGCTTGGAGCCGGGAGCCAGGCCAGCTTGGCTTTCCCTGCCTCCCACGTGTGGCCCCAGAGCTTGTGCCACAAGGATCCTCGGGTAGTCGTGCCCTCTCCTGGTGGCTCTCCCAAGGTCCTGCCCCCTGGTGCAGACCCCAGAAGGCCTGGAAGAGAAGGGGGACCTGGGCGGGACTGGGTAAAAGCCAGCCTTGGCTTCTGCAGTCTGGCCCAAGCCCTGGCTCATTAGCTGATGGCTTTATCAGCCAATGACAATTGAGAGATAAGGACAAGGATGAGAGAATGTTTGTGAAAGCCCTAGATAAGCTGGGAAGTGCCACCAAGCGTTAGATGATGTCATTTCTACTTAAGGGGGGTGGGGAGGGGCTCATGAGTCAAATGACTGTGCACCCCAAACTCACCCCCAGCTCCTGAGTCACCACCCCCTGCCCGCTCTTCTGCCACTTTGCCTCACCAGTTCCCAGATGGCAGGAGGCCACAGCCCCACGGCCTAACCGTGTAACCTCGGACGGGTGCCTTCCCCTCTCTGAGCCTCAGTTTCCCCGCCTGTCAGAGATCTGCTCCCTCTGGGGTGCTTGGCTCAGATGTAGAAACCAAGTCAGCCATGGTGGTGGAGGCCAGCCAGGAATAAAAGAAGCTACATGTTACCCTCTACCAATTTTCCCAGGCGCTGGGCACTCACCATCTCATGTCACCTCTGCTGCATCACCTCATTTCACAGCAGAGAACACTGAGGCTCCGAAGTCATAACTTGCTCATTCTCCCAGCGGGTAGGTGGCGAAGCTAGAGGGTGAGCCCCCTTGGCTCTCATTTCTCGACAAGAGGACCTCAGTGGTTCCAAAGCGAGGTGGAGAGATAAAGCTGGTAATGCATGTGGAGAGCCCCTCTGGTCTGAGGGGCCTGGCTGGCCCACGTCCACGTGTCCCAGAGCCCTCGCAGCAGCCGTAGCCGTTGGGACTGGGGCCAGCTTCTTCCAGGGACGGAGCAAGCCCCAGGGCAGGATTCTGGGAAGTCTGGTTTATTAGCTCCTTAATGACTGTTTACAAGCTGAAAAGTGTTTGCCTGGCATCTTCGCTCGGTGCTAACGGCCGACCCCAGGCTCCAAGAGTGAGGGGCACCCAGCCGCCTGTCCGGAGCATGTTGAGGTGAGCGGCCCTGGGCAGCCCAGGGCCTGACTTCTGGCTGAGTGACAGTGGGCGAAGTGCTTAACCTCTCTGTGGAATATGGTCAGGCTTTGTCCCTCGGCTCCCCAGGCTCCCAGGGTGACCCCTAGGTGACAAAGCCTCAGATCTCGAGAGGCTCCTTAGCCTCCTATACATAACACACCGAAGCTCAGAGATGCCAAGTGCCTTGCTCAGTATCACACAGCGCTTAGGGCCGGGTCTCTGACCCCATCTCCCCAAGTGGGACAGCGTTCTCATTGTCTGGAGCCAGGCCACAAGGCGTGGATGGAAACTGGGTGGCCTCCGCCCTCGCGAGCACAAGACAGAGGCCTGCTCTGTGTGCTGGGGTTGGTCGTGTCTGGAAACGCCTTGGGGTCCGGAAGCCCCCTGGCCCGAGGGACGTGGGCCTCTCCTCCTCCTCCACCCATGTTGCACCCATCCCCCCCCTCCGACTGAGCATGTGCTAGGTCCTACCAATTCCGAGGACCAGTACCAGCTCCCAGTACCTGAAGATCCCGAGAGAGGCAAAATCCTCACGAGTGTTTGGAGCAAAGCCTGGTTCACGCCAGGTCTGGGTCAGTGTGGTGCCCAGCGGTGCATGTCCCCCACAGTCCCCCAGCTCTCTCCTGTGCCCTGATATCCAGCCTGGATGGACCAGAGCCTTCTGGCTGTGCTCTGGGAACAGTAGAACTGGGAGGGAATAGACCACCTTCCCAGAGAAGGCCAGGCTGCTGGGCAGAGCATCTCAGGACCCAGCCACTCCAGCCCTTCCCGCTGTTGTCTTTCAGTGGTCTTTGGCCCCCCAGCCGCTGGAGGCTACTACTTGTCTGAGGTCTGGAAGGTCTCTGCGCAGCTGCTGTCCCTGGTCTGCTTCCATCAGCAGCTCCTGGAGGCCAGGGATTCCCAGTGGGGCCTCGGGAAGGGCACTGTGGTGGACAGGGCCCAGCCTCGTGGTTGGTTGGGACCATCTGGTGGCATTTCCCTCCCAGTAATGCCTGTCCCTGTATGTTACCAGCAGCAGCCCAACCTTAGGATGCAGGGCCATGGGGCTTGGGCAGTTCCAGCTGGCTTTGGGATTGGGGTCCCCACAGGGGATGGGGTATTCACATCTCTGCCAGCCAGCCCCCCACTGGTATGTGGTCCTGAGCAAACCTCCAGGTGGTACAGGGTGGGGGCTGGGAACATGGCAACCTGTCCTCACCCCTACACACTCTTGACAGCAGCCTGGAGCCTGGCTCCCACTTCCTGTGTCTGTGGTTGGCCGTTACTCCCAAGCCACTCTAACTGGGTCACGGGGAACCTGAGCCTGGTTTCTGATGGGGAAGGTCACCAGGTCCTTGAACCTGCGCTCAGGTTCTTTATCTTCTTGAGTTTGAGCAAAAAGCAGGATAAATCCGGGCCTCCCTGGGCCAGGGCCCTCTGTGAGTGGGGCCTCTCCCTGTGGTTGGGGCGCCAACCCACAAGTGGTTTCATTTTTCCCCTCCGTTGAGGGGAGCTGGGCTGAAGGGTTGCCTGGGAAATAAGTCTGCCGGCAGGTTCCCCTGGGTAAGTGGGTGCTTGCCAAAAGGAAGGGGGTCCCGGGGAGGGCTCCTGCTGGCCTCTGGAGACAGATGGGCATCTGCTCTCCACTCTCCTCCCTCTAACTCTGATGGTGGGGCTTGTGGCCCCCACCTGGGACACTTGCCTCCCTCCCTTTCTGTCTGTCCATTTTTGGTCTTCCTGATCCTGTCCGACCCTCAGCTGGCCTTCTTGGCTCTTTCCTGCGAGGCTCTCCTATCCCCACTCACTCTTGCCAGGGCAGGAAGGCATTCAGGGTGAGTCACTGGCTGATCAGGCTAGCATGGGGCCGCGGGTAGGGAGCCTGGCCAGGTGGCACCTTTTACATAAGCTGCCCCTTGCCAGGCCTTGCGGCAGCCAGGGCAACCCCCTCTGCTTACCGCCTGCTTCCACCCCAGCTCAGCAGAACCAAGGCTTTCACTGGGGTATTGCACACTGCCCTAGGGCCGCTTCCTCCTTGCCGCTTTCTAAAACCGACCCGGTTCCCAGAACAGCTGTGGGGAGGAAAAAAGCAGGTTTCGGTTTCTGTGACAGGGAAGCAAGGGGGGGAGAGGCCACTTCCTCGCCCCCCGCCCTCACCCCGACATCCTGTGATTCAGCGGGGGACAGGCAGGACCCAGCCGCCTGGCCGCCTCCCTTCCCTCCAGATTGCCCGCCTGCCACCAGCTGGGAGGAACCTCTGGGCCAGATGGTGGTTTCTTCTTCCTCTGTTTGGGGGGCCTGAGGCCCTCGCTTTTGGGGGATCCCCTAACCTTCCTAACCTTATCTCATGTCTCAGAAAGCCCCTCTCGGGAGGGGCTGCTCGTCCCTCCTCCCAGGGCCTCCTCCCTCCCCCGTATCCCCACGTCTGGTCACACGCAGGCTGAGTCCATGTCAAGTTGCCCTGCCTGCTTCTGGCTCGGGAGGGCCTCAGAGCCCCAGAGGGTGTGGAAAATCCATCCACCGTGAGCAAGACCCAGGGGTGGCTTCAGCAACCTGCTGGTGTCTCGGGGGCGGGGGAGCGTGTGGGCAAGTCTGGAGAGAGAAACAGGACACCAGAGTCAGACTCCCAGGATGGAGCCATACCTGGGGGCAAGTGGGGAGGGAATGGTGGGCCCCTGCAGCCTGGGGAGGCGGCACCTGCCCTGGTAGCCCTCCGGCGGGGGACCTGCTGAGGGGAGGCCTGGCTTGCCCTGGCCATGGCTGCCAGGACAGGGCTCAGCTGGCGGTGCCCAGCCCCACCCTGTGGGGAAACCGGATTCCCTGGTGAAACCAGCGTGCAGTGTCTGAGTCTGCCTTTCTGCCATGTGTGTCTGATCCTAGGCTATGCCTCTGGGCGTGGAGGTGGTGGGGTTTCAGACCCTGGGTGTTCCTTGGGGTGACTTGAACTCTGTACTGCACTTGTTCCTGGTATGTACCCCCCTACTCCATGCTGTACCCCCTTCCTCTCCCCAGGCCCCTTTGGGGTCTCCTGGGTACCCTGGGACTGAGGCCTTTTTATGGGACAGGCCCCAACCGAGGCCAGAATTTTTATGGGCAGTGATCCAGCCAGGCGGGTCAGGCCCTCAAACCTCCCCACCCCCAACCCACGGGCTGGATGCTGCAGCAGGCCTGGGGGGTCTCAGAGAGCAGCGGATGTGACTGGGTCGGGAGGAAGCCTGGTCCCAGGATGTCACAATTTCCTCTGCAATGAGCAAGCACTTTTGGGGCATGGGAGATAAGCACTGGGCGGGGTGGGCGCTCCCAGCGTTCCAGTGCTTTTTCTGCCATCTAGGCTCCTCCACGCCCTAGACTTGGGCTACGGCGGGCACCCAGAGTCTGTCCACAACCCCTGAATCTACCCCAGGCACCTGCCACCCCCAGCTCCTCCTTCCCTGAGTCGGAGACAGGGGCTGGGCTTCTGGTAACCCCGCCCCGCCATGTCTGCATCATCTGGGGGCATGCCGCCTCTTCAGGGGGAGAGTGACCAGGGCAAAATGGTGTTTTTATGCCCAATATGTGGACTCGAGGATGTCACAGCGGGTCATCATTTTGTCCAACCCCCTTGCTTAACAGAGAAGGAAACTGAGGCCATGGAGGTCACATGACTCACAGGTCAAGCCTCTGGGCAGATGGCAGTGTCCAGCCAGGTGGGTCAGGCCCTCAAACCTCCCCACCCTCGACCCACGAGCTGGATGCTGTGGTTGGCCTGGGGGGGTCTCAGAGAGCATAGCATGCTATGAGGATGGTGAAATGGCTCCGCTTGAAAAGGCAGCCCTGCCCTGCCTCTGCTCTCCGGGACTGCTAGGATTTCCCTGGGGTGGGTCTAGTCCCTTCCCCCAGGCTTGTATTGAATCTGCCCTTCTTCTCACCAGGAGCTCCGAGTCACCAGGGATCCAACTGTTTGGTAACCTTACTGAGCTCAGGCCTGGCAGCCCCAGACTCGCCCCTAGCCTTCCCCCGCTGCCTCCCCTCATCCTTGGTGCCAGTTTCCCAGGGCAGTGCCCGCCTGGTGCCCTCTCACTGCACTCTGGTCCCAGGGGAGGCCCAGTGGGAGAAGTTTCCATGCTGGGGCCCCAGGTGAGGCTGTTGCCTTGGAGCAGTCCCCTGAGTGGTGCCAGGTGGCATCTGAGGTGCCTGCCGACAACCGTCTGCCCTGAGGTGCAGGTCAGAACTCCCCACACATGGGATAGAAGGAAGGATGCCCAAGTCTTGGTCCAGCCTTAAGCAGGAAGCATCCTGGGCCCCCAGCTGGGCCTCAGATAGTTCCCTGGCACCTTCTATACCCAGAGCCCCCCTCATCTGCAGTTGTAAGACTGGAGGTGAGAGACCCTGCTCCAAGCCAGAGGACTGCTGCCCTGTGGAGTCAGGGGGTCCTGGGCCCTCCCCTAGCCTCCAGTTCACCCCAGGGCAGCTCCCTGGGCACCTCTGGTAACCCCAGGCCGCTGAGGAGCACAGTTTTCAAAGGGCAGAGATGTTCAACCAAGTTTCTCCCCAGGCTGGACTCTGCTCTGTCTCCCTGATAGGAGGCTCTCTGGTCCCGAGTGTACTCTGGATTTAGGGAGAAGGGGCGCCTGTTTCCAAAGAGGCTTCAGGCCCTGTAGCCAGAGCAGCCTGAGTCCCAGCTGCTCCCCCTCCTGGCTGTGTGCGCTTGGGCAAGTTACTCAACCCCTGAGCCTCCATTCTCATCCACAAAAAGGTAGTTGATAATATCTACCTCGAAGCAAGTTTTGAGGACAGAGTGGGATAGTGCACGTAAAGGGTCATTCAAGGCCTGGCCCACCTGGGCCCTGACCCGGTCCTGCTCCCAGCAGCCCTCAGGGGCTCCATCAAGGGGCCCCTACTCTGCTACACCAGCAGTGTCCTCTGTGCAGGACTTCTCAGGAACAAAGGTTGTTCACTTTTTTTTTTCCTTTTGGCGGCAGCACACAGCATATGGGATCTTAGTTCCGCAACTAGGGATCAAACTCTCACCCCCTGCAGCAGAGGCAGAGTCGTAACCCCTGCCCACCAGGGAAGTCCCACGAGTTGTTCACTTTTTAATCCTTTTATGGGCTGTGTGTGTGTTAGTCACTCAGTTGTGTCTCTTTGTGACCCCACAGACTGTAGCCCGCCAGGCTCCTCTGTCCATGGAATTCTCCAGGCAAGAATACTGGGGTGGGTAGCCATTCCTTTCTCCAGGAGATCTTCCCAACCTAGGGACTGAACCCAGGTCTCCTGCATGGCAGGCATAGATGTCACCTACAGTAATTGTTAAAGAGCTGAAACGACCGCAAAACACGTCTGAATCCTTTAAACACTGCCTTGAATATCTGGCTTTGTCTAATTGAAAAGACATCTTGATCAGAAGATAGCCAATAATGCCTACATTTTAAAAAGTTTAGGGTTTCTAGTAAAGTTCTCTAGAAACAAGAGAAGAAAGTAGGGAGTGTATTAATTATGGTTCCCAGCCTAGAGCACAGGTCTTTGTGTGGTTTTGTTAGGTACACGCCCAGAGGCCGCTGTCGTCCGGGCGCTCTGAAGAACCTAGCTCATCACCACAAGGGGAGAAGAAGAGGAGGTTATTTCTTAATCCCCCACCTATGAAGCTGGAGGATTTATCCCCATTTTATAGATGAGGAAACCGAGGTCAAGGAGATGGAAAGATGCTTTGGTCCTGACATACCCCCTTGAGCCTGCCTTCCCTTCTTTATAGGCTGTGGGCACCAAGGAAGCAGCCCTGCCTGACCTGGAGTCATCTGTCTGTCTTTCCATCTGTCTCTGCACCCAGCCACCTCTCCACAGAGTTGAGACTTGACCCCAGAGCATCTCTGCAG
The DNA here is from genome assembly GCA_007570785.1 of Antilocapra americana. Classification (NCBI taxonomy): domain Eukaryota; kingdom Metazoa; phylum Chordata; class Mammalia; order Artiodactyla; family Antilocapridae; genus Antilocapra; species Antilocapra americana. Next base: position 1,455,107 of record ML664177.1, on the reverse strand, counting down.
AGTGAGGAAAGGGCTAGAACATGCTCTAAAGTCCTCAGCAACAAGACCCAGGGAACTGCGAGCTCAGCCCACAGCCTGAAGGTAGGAAGCCGGGTAGCCGAGTGGCATGGACCCCAGGTACCAGCTGCTTTCCTTGCTTGCTTATCTGACTTTCAACAAATATGTACTGATGCTACCCGTGGGTCAGCACTTTACTGACAGTAGAGATGCAGCTGTGAATAAGGGAGAAAGAGGGAGACGAGCAGGGTGAAGTGATGGAGAGACATATGGGGTGAGAGGGATGCTGCCTCAGGCAGTCAGGGAGGGCTCCCTGGAGGAGGTGTCACTCAAGCTGGGACCAGAATGATGAGAAGGAGCCACCTGCTATGCACAAGTGCTAATCTGATCTGGGGAGAGCCAGCAGGGTCCCAACCAGAGGCCCAACATTTATGGAGCACATACTTGCAACTTTTTTTTTTAACCACCTTTATTGAGATATAGTTCGCATTTAATGTATACAAGTCACATAAAATTCATCTACTTTATGACATTTTCATCATCTCAGAAGGAAACCCCCATCCTTTAGCTGTTACCCACAGCCCTAAGCCATGACTCATTCTTCTGTCTCTATAGCTTTGCCTCTTCTGGACTTACACTTGTACCCCTGGAGTATGTGGTCTATTTCTGTCTGGCTTCTTCTCGTTGAGCATAACGTGCTCCAGGTTCACCTGTGTTTAGCCTGTCTCAGCGAGCCATTCCTCTTCATGGCTGAGTAATAGTCCCTTGTGAGGATTTAGCGCATCTTGTTTACCCATTTGTATGTTTTTTTTCCCCTACAGATTATAGTACACTTTTTTTAATTTTTATTTTATATTGTAGTATAGTTGATGTATCATGTTGTGTTAGAATCAGGTGTACAACAAAGTGATGCAGTTATGCATGTACATATATCTATCCTTTTCAGATTCTTTTCCCATAGTGCAGGATTTTTTTTTTTTAATTGCACTGGGTCTTCGTTGCTGTTCACGGGCTTTCTCTAGCTGTGGAGAGACGTGCCTACTCTCCATTGTGGAGCGCGGGCTTCTCTCTGCCGTGGCTTCTCTCATTGTGGAGTGCAGGCTCCAGGCACACGGGCTTCAGTAGTTGCAGTGTGTAGGCTTGATAATTGTGGCTTAGAGGCTCTAGAGCGCAAGCTCAGAAGTTAGGATGCACATGCTTAGTTGCTCCGCAATATGTGGGATCTTCCAGGACCAGGGTTCAAACCCATGTCCCCTTCATTTGCAGGTGGATTCTTATCTACTCTGACACCAAGGAAGACCCATAGCAGCATAGTGAGCAGAGTTCCCTGTGTTATATAGTAGGTCCTTGTTGATTGTCTATTTTGTACATAGTAGTGAGAAGGAAGGAAGGAAGGGATGTGTGCTCAGTCATATCCGACCCTTTGCGGCCCCGTGGACTGTGTAGCCCGCCAGACTCCTCTGTCCATGGGATTTCTCAGGCAAGAATGCTGGAGTGGGTTGCCATTCCCCTCTCTAGGGGATCGTCCCAACCCAGGGATCGAAACCTTGTCCCATGCGTCTCCTGCGTTGGCAGGAGCATTCTTTACCTCTGTGCCAGAAGGAGCCCCAGGTATGGTAGTGTGTATATGTTAATCCCAAGCTCCTAATTTATGTCTCCTCCTTTCACTTGTATTTTGATGAACATTTGGGTTGTTTCCACCTTTGAGTTCTAGTGAACGTGGCGCTGTGACATTCCTGAATGAGTGTCTGTGGACATGCTGCCTAAGTGTATGTCACGCGTGCGGTCATGTGATGTCCAGGATGTCTCTATAGGGGAGGGGGTTATTCCCCTCCATAAGGTGAGGACCTAGGTGACCAGTGATCAGATGCAGGTCAAGCCCCAGGCCACCCAGCTCCTGTCTGTGCTTTTGACCATGACCCCCCAGCACCTCGTAATAGAGCTTGGCAGGTGTAGGGCAGTGAGGGACTCCAGATGGCCTGATTGGGGTGAGGGTGGGGACCAAGGAGGAGAGGAAGGGACGAGGGGCCCAGTGGCCCCAGTGAGAAGTTTGGACTTGGTTTTAAGTGAGAACTGGAGATCCTGGCATAGTGTTAAGCATGGTATGATTTGTGCTTTTAAAAGGCGAATTCTGCCACTGGGTGGAAATGGTCCTGGGGTGGAGGCTCGAGGGGGCAGCACGGTAGGAGGAGTTAGGAGGCTGCTGGGACCCTTCAAGAGGCTGCTGGGACCCTTCAGGTGAGAGGCGATGGTGCCTCACTGGGGGCCAGGCAGGGTTGGGGAAGCAGGCAGACTCGAAACAAAGGTGGCGGCTGTATTGGCCTGACATCCAAGACCTTGGCCACACATGGCCCCACCTTTATCAGAAGATGGATGTGAGGGAGAAGAGATCAGACCTGCCCCAGCAGCCTTGGGATGCAGGGAGAGGAAACAGCAAAGGATTTTAGGAAGATAAAGGTCAGAGGGCAGAGAGAGAGGTGAAATGGAGAGACCAGTCGAGTCAGAAGGTGTTCGTTCTGTTGGGTCAAAGAGAGTGTGAGGGTCAGTGGCACCTGTGAGGATGGAAAAGCCCCAGCTGGGGGTAAATTGCTACTTCCTCCTGGCTGGGCCATTTGGAAAGTTCCACTGAAATTCCAGACACAGTTACTCTTCAGTCCAGTAGTTCCCCTTCTAAGTTTGCCTTGTTATAAAACTCGGAGGTGGTGCTAGTGATAGAACCTGCCAATGCAGGTTCATAAGGAGACACGGATTCAATCCTTGAGTCAGGAAGATCCCCTGGAGGAGGGCATGGCAGCCCACTCCAGTATTCTTGCCTGGAGAATCCCCATGGACAGAAGAGCCTGGTGGGCTGCAGTCCCTGGCGTCACAAAGAATCGGACAAGACTGAAGCGATGTAGCATAGCATAACACACGTGATGTAGGCAAGGGTGTTCCTTAACACTGGACACAAATCTAAGCAACCATCAGCCTGGAATTAAGTAAATCTTGGTATATTCCATTCTTAGAAACCTTCCCAGTCTCTAAGACAGATCAGGTAGACCTGTCTGTCTGCGTTGACAGAGAAGGATGTCCATGCTGGAGAGAGATGGTACGAGCGCATGTAAAGTGATCAGTGGCCTTCCCTGGAGTCTCAGTGAGAATCTGCCTGCCAGTGCAGGAGATGCAGGTTCGATCCCTGGGTCAGAAAGATCCCCTGGAGAAGGAAATGGCAACCCACTCCAGTATTCTTGACTGGAAAAATCCCATGGACAGAGGGGCCTGGCGGGCTACAGTCCATGGGGTCTCAGAGTCGGACAATACTTAGCAACTAAACCACAACCGGCTGTTAAGTACTGTGTCCTTTTCCAGGTGCAGAGAAGCGCCTGGAGGCCCGTGCACACCAAGCTCTTTCTGGGACACGGGGTGACAGGCGGGCCAGCAGTTCTCCTTCTTCTTTGGACCTCTGCGTCTTTCTTTTGCAGTGCTCATGTATCATTTTTATCATTCAGGTGTAATAGTCTTCCTTTGTGAAAAGAAAAAAGTAACAGACAGATTGCAGTTTCACTTACCTTTGAAAGAGGAACTTGGCAGTCGGGGGACAGGGACGAGCTGGGTGGCCTTCTCATGTTCCCAGGAGTTAGGTTGGACCTTCCCTTCCTCGCTTGCAGCCCGGGGATTCCTTCTCTGAGAACCACCCGCTCCCTGCACAGCTGTGAGTCCCTTGTTTGTGGGCCGCCTGGAGCCTTCTCCCTGACCTCCCCAAGCCCTGCCCGAGGGACGAAGGCCCTTTGTCCAAGGAATCTGCCTTCTGGCCCCCTGGCCCGCTCTAGCCAGACTGACAGGCAGGCCAGGATCACAGCCCCTCCATATCCCTGGTCCTCACATTCCTTTCTGGGTGTGGTCCTCGCCTGAAGCAGAGACCAGAAACAGAACGAGGTGACAAATTGGGGACCTCCCAGGCTCCTGCTGGCCTACGATGCAAATGAAGGATGAAAATAGACCTTCTCACCATACCCCACCCAGCCTGATTCAGTGTGCTGCTGCATGGTTTAGTATCCGGAGCCAGGGTTGAACCAACTGTCCACAGGTTGTTCTCAATCTGGGCTGGCCACCGTGGCATGGCCTGACACCCTGCACTGTCCCCGTGCCCCCCCTCCCTGTCCTGCTGCCTCTCGACGATCCACTTGTGCCCCCTCCATTTCCCTTCCAGCTGCCCCGCCCCCTCACCCACCATGGCCTCTGATGACAAGAATGCCGAGAGAGCCTCCTCGGTGTCCAGCAGCCGCCTGCAGAGCCGGAAGCCGCCCAACCTGTCCATCACCATCCCTCCGCCCGAGACCCCGGCCCCCAGCGAGCAGGCTAGCATGCTGCCCCAGGTAAGAGGGGCCCCCCACTGTGCCCCCAGCTCCTTTAGGCAGTTTCACTTCCTGGAAGGGGGCCTTTCCGGAGCCTGCTACAGCCCCTACCGTAGCCTTCACACCATCCTCCCTGGCCCCCAAAGTCACTGGGAGTGACTCCTGAACTCAGGAGCTTGGTCTCATGGCCAGCCAGGGAAAATAGGAAACTCTTGTCAGTCCCACCTGGAAATTGGCTGTCTCCAGCCCCAGGCCCTTCTTTTATTTATTTATTTTTATTTGGCCGAGCTAGGTCTTAGTTGCAGCACGCAGGATCTCGTTTCCTGGCCAGGGATTGAACTTGGGTCCCCTCTGTTGGGAGCACAGAGTCTTAGCCACTGGATAACCAGGGAAGCCTGTCGGGGGCCATTCTGCAGGCGGTGGACTGTCTGTGACTCAGAGGAAGGGACACCCCGACTCGCAGTGCTTGTGCAGGAGGACGAGGATGAATCACCATTTCCAGCATCCCGACCAGCGCTCCATAAAGAGTCCATTGAGAATCTGCTGCTCACAGCGTGGGCTCCCGTGCAGTCCGGGGCCCCTGGGGAGGCGGTCTCATACCGCCCATGCAGCCAAGGGCGCTTTCAAACACGCAAAGCCGGGCAAGCCTACGACTTAGCCACGGCCAGGACCTAGAGAGGGATCCCTGGATGGGGAGCTGGGGAAGCGAGTGCTGGGCCCCCAGACGCACTAGAAAAGGGCCCATCTGAGCCTCAGAATGAGAAAGCAGCTCGGGGTCAGCTGGGGTCGAGGTTTGTCCTCTCTGGGTTTTCACATCTGGAGCCAGAGCAGAGCCAACTGGGCTCAGGGCTCCACAGAGTCACGGCCCATCTCCCCCTCCCGCCTCCAGGAACCCGGAGGGCAGAGGCCCCGGAACCCGGCCCTCCTGAAGAGCGTCAGCCTCCAGGAGCCGCGAGGGCGATGGCAGGAGGGCAGCCCCGAGAAGCGCCCCGGCTTCCGCCGCCAGGCCTCCCTGTCCCAGAGCATCCGCAAGTGAGCACACGTGCCGCCTCCCCCACCGCCGCCTGCATCGCCCCCCTCCCAGCAGACCCCCCCGCCCCACCCGATGGACGCTGACACTCCACTGCCCCAAGCCCCTTTCTGGGAGGCAAGGACAGGCAGCCCATGTTCCGGGGGTGGGAAACTCAGGCCTGGGCGGCTCTGTGCCTGGCCGGAAGACCCGGCAAGGAGGCTGCAGGGGTCAAGGAGCTGGGGGTGGACTCTGTGCTGCAGAGCAGCTCCCCGGGGCCTTCCCAGCTCAGCCCACAGGCCCTGGACTTTATTCCCCCTCCTCTGTCCATCTAGTCCCTGGAGACTGAGTGAGGGAGCTCAATCTGCCCCCCACACCCCACTGCACCCACACGCGCCCTGTCACCTCCCTGCACACGTGGCCTGTCTTATTCCCGCCACCATGGTGACACACGCCCTGTGCCCTGTCCGCCCCCGCAGGGGCGCGGCCCAGTGGTTCGGGGTCAGCGGAGACTGGGAACAGAAGCGGCAGCATTGGCAGCGCCGGAGCCTGCACCACTGCAGCGTGCGCTACGGCCGGCTCAAGGCCTCGTGCCAGCGGGACCTGGAGCTCCCGAGCCAAGAGGTGCCCTCCTTCCAGGACACCGAGTCTCCAAAGCCCTGCAAGATGCCCAAGGTGGGCTCTAGCCAGGGGCGGGAGCACCAGGGGACTCGGCCCAGCACTCGGCAGCCTCTGCTTACCACCTCCCTCCCGTCTAGATCGTGGACCCTCTGGCCCGAGGACGGGCATTCCGCCACCCGGACGATGTGGACCGGCCCCACGCCCCACACCCACCACTGACCCCCGGGGTCCTTTCCCTCACCTCCTTCACCAGCGTCCGCTCCGGCTATTCCCACCTGCCCCGCCGCAAGAGGATCTCTGTGGCCCACATGAGCTTTCAAGCTGCTGCAGCCTTGCTTAAGGTAAGAACACCGCTGCCCAGCCTGCTCCCTCTCTCCCCCATCCTGGGCACCTCCATCTGTGCCAGGGCAGTGGCTGCTCCGGGATCCCTGGGCGGAGAAGGAAGCTACAGCCCAGCAGACAGACTCAGCCACATCTTTCTAGCCCCGCTTCTCCTGAGTGCAGGCAGCTGGTTTCTGTACCTACACATAGGCGGAAGAAGTAGGAAGTGAAATGTACAGTCACCGCTCCCTGACCCATGCTTGCGGAGCCTGTTTCATGCTGGGCACAGGGGCACCACAGAGAGAATTGAGCCAGTGTCCCTGCCCTGGAGGAGCCCTCAGCTTGAGTGAGGGGAGATGTCACCATGTGGTATGACAGGTACTGGGGCTTGCCCAGGAAGGGCTGCCCCATCTTGCCCAGGAGAGGGGCTGATGTCAGAGAGGGCACTTGGGAGGTATAAAGAAAGTTTCACCAGAAAGGGAACAGCATTCTCAGCAGAGGGAACAGCATATGCCAAGGCCTGGGGGTAAGAGGCAGTGGCAGGTAGTTTTAGTGAAGGGTGGTCACAAGAGGAACGGCGGGAGGTGGGATCAGAAAGGCCGGCAGGGTCCCCTTGTGCTGTGCCAGGAATCCCGAACCTTGGGAGTAAGGGTGCAGGGTGAGTGGTGGGGTGCCAGGTGCCCCAGCCCGAGGGCGGGAGGTCGCCAGGAGAAGTTGGCAGCCAGCTGCAGAGAGTGCTGTGTGCAGGCCAGGAGAGGAGCTGGAGCCCAGACATTCCTGCTCTGCAGGATCCCACCTCCCCGGGCGGATGGCCTTGACACCCTTTGGTGTTGGGGCAGGACTACCTCCCCTGGGCCTGACGCCCGTGCTTCTGCCCGCACAGGGACGCTCCGTGCTGGAGGCCACAGGACAACGGAGCCGCATGGTCAAGTGCAGCTTTGCCTACCCCAGCTCCCTGGAGGAGGACGCAGTCGACGGGGCGGAGACATTCGACTCCTCTTTTTTTAGTAAGGCAAGCACGGGGTGTGTGGGCCCTCGGAGTTGGGGGGCTGGAGTGTGCGGGAGCTGGGGGAAGAGACCCAGCCTCCATCGCGCTCTGCTGGGAGCCCCTCCGATGTCTGGAGGCCCATCCATGGGATGGGGGTGCTGCCTCTCGGAGCTCCCGGGCCCCCTCATCTTTCGTTGGCAGAGTGAGGGCCTGGGGTGGGTCAGGGGCCAGCAGGGAGAATCACCATCAGGGCCCACAGACACATGCCTTACCCTCCCTCCCTCCCCGGGAGCCTGTCTGACATTGTCCTGCCCTTGAATTGAGCTGTCGGGGGTGGGCAGGGCAGGGGACAGTGACTCCTCACACTGTCTCTTTCTGTGTCCCCAACTCCACCCCCACCCCAGGAAGAAATGAGCTCCATGCCCGATGACGTGTTTGAGTCGCCCCCACTCTCCGCCAGCTACTTCCGGGGGATCCCGCACTCGGCCTCCCCAGTCTCCCCGGACCAGATCCCCCTGTGAGTTCCGGGCAGTCCTCCCAGTGGGGCATGGTGGCTGCCCCGAGTTGAGGGGGCAGTGGAGGGGTTCCCCAGGATCTCAGGTCCCTCCTGGTCTCCCCTCGTGGGAAAGAGGGGGTGAGGGTACCAGCTGAGACCGCCATCCTCACCAGGAAGGAGTCCAGCCGAGTCCCGGTGCCCCCCACCAAACGCGGCAAGCGCATTGCCTCCAAGGTGAAGCACTTTGCCTTCGACCGGAAGAAGCGGCACTACGGCCTGGGCGTGGTGGGCAACTGGCTGAACCGCACCTACCGCCGCAGCATCAGCAGCACGGTGCAGCGGCAGCTGGAGAGCTTCGACAGCCACCGGTGAGCCGCCGGCCGGGCCGCCCGCCCTGAGACTTGGGAGTGCTCACTGTCCCAGAAGCCTGCTCCCAGGGGAAGGCCCAGGGAGAGGAGCTGGGAACCAGCCAGGAGGGACCGGGGGGCTTCCAGATCCCCCAGGCCCTCTCCCGGTGCATCCTTTCTTGTTCAGCGAGCCTTTGATGAGCACCTCTTATGTGTCGGGGAGCAAGGACAGTCCCCGGGGGCCACCCTGCGAGTGTGCGTGTCACCCAGGACGAGTTATCGGATGCTGCTGCCTCTTCTTGCTTCTGGGCCCGCTTTCTCCCTGGGTCCCAGACAACAAGCACTCACTGAGGGCCGCACAGGCTCTGGGCAGCAGAGCAGGGCAGGGGTGGTGGATCAGAGGCGTGGTTAGAAGCAGTGACCACGAGGGAGGGGCCTGTGGAGAGGGACTGTGTCTAAGACCTCGGGGGAATCAGAGGACTGGGGTCAGGCCATTCTCTGTGTACAGTTAGTAGCACCCCGATGGATATCAAACCCCAGATCACAAAAAATTAAGTGATAGCAGGTGTGGAGTGTGTCCTGGAGAAGGAGGACAGAGAGGGAGTGAACAGAGAGTGGGGAGGCATGCGGTCAGGAGGAGCAGCGGTCAGCTGTGTGAAGAGAGCCGGGCAGGGCATCTCAGGCAAGGAAGTGCCATGTGCAAAGGCCCTGGGGCTGCAGGGCATGGGATGCATTCCCAGAACTGCAAGAGAAGGAGAGGGAGGAAGCCAGGAAGGTGAGCAGGCGCAGCAAGGCCTGGCAACCAGTGGGAGTGGGCAGTGTTAGACCTGATTCCCAGAGCAGCGAGAAGCCACTGGGAGGGTTTCAGCTGGGAGAGAAAGAGGTAGAAGTGAAGGACAAGTCCAAGCAGAGTAGGGCAGGGTTGGGAGCAGGCAAAAGTTGTTGGCAGCTGGGTGTCGCGGGCCTAAGGGTCGGGGTGAGCCCGGCTCTGCTGACCCGAGGCCCCTGCCCACAGGCCCTACTTCACCTACTGGCTGACCTTTGTCCACGTCATCATCACGCTGCTGGTTATCGGCACGTACGGCATCGCGCCCGTGGGCTTCGCCCAGCACATCACCACCCAGCTGGTGAGTGGGGCTCGGAAAGGGGGTCTCCATCCTGGGAATCCTAGCCTCCTCACAAAGAGGCATCCTTGTCTTGGGCCACCTGGTCCCTCCAAAGCACAAACCTGGCCCAAGCAGGAGGGGGCTCTGCGCTGTCCTCTGCTTTGCCGCTCAACCCCTCCCTGGAAGCCCTTCCCTGGGACCGAGAAAGCCCTGACGCAGCCTCCTTCCACCTCTGCACCAGGTGCTCAGGAACAAAGGTGTGTATGAGAGCGTGAAGTACATCCAGCAGGAGAACTTCTGGATTGGCCCCAGCTCGGTGAGGGGCCCAGACAGGGATGACATCTCAGCAGGGAGCCCCCTGTCCCTGTCACCCCCAGCTGGGCAGAGACGGGGGTGGGGGGGTGGGGGGGGCGGGGGGGTTTGGGGGGCGGGGGGGGGGGGGGGGGGGGGGGGGGTAGGGGGAGGGGTTGTGTCTAACCTGGAAGCCCCCCTCAGCGGGAGGACTCTCAGGAGGAATGCTCCGGCCAGGTCTGGGCCTGAGCTCAAACCCCCTCCCTGGCTGCCCCCTCCCCAGATCGACTTGATCCACTTGGGAGCCAAGTTCTCGCCTTGCATCCGGAAGGACCAACAGATCGAGCAGCTGGTGCTGCGGGAGCGAGACCTGGAGCGGGACTCGGGCTGCTGTGTCCAAAACGACCGTTCGGGCTGCATCCAGACCCAGAGGAAGGACTGCTCGGTGGGGGCGGGGCCCTGCAATCCCAGCCAGCCTGCCCTGGTCCCCCCACCACCTCCACTTGCCCCAGACTGGTGGAGGGGCCCTTCAAGGGCGGTGTCTACACATTGCATCCATCCTTCCTCTGCCCTCCCAACCTCACACCCGCTCCCTGGCCTCACACCTCCCTCCCTGGCCTCACACCCACTCCCTGGGCTCACACCCCCCTCCCTGGCTTCACACCCTCCTCCCTGGTCTCACACCCCACTCCCTGGCCTCACATCCCATGTAGGCATCCTGGCACAGGGAGGGTACCAACCTCCCCAGCCCCAGAGAAGTGAAAGCTAAGTCCTGGGACTCTCAGCGAGGGGTGGGGCTCTGAGAGATGAGCCAAAGACCGGGACAGCAGGGAATGAGCCCCTGCCCTGGAGGGACCCCTGCCCACTCTGATGAGCATGACCTTGTCCAGCCTGCCATGACCAGCCCTTCCCCATCCTCCAGGAGACTCTGGCCACTTTCGTCAAGTGGCAGGATGACGCAGGGCCCCCCATGGACGAGTCTGACCTGGGCCAGAAGCGGACTTCTGGGGCCGTGTGCAATCAGGACCCCAGGTACCCATGGCTGAGCTCGCTGAGAAGACAGGGCTGAGCATGCCCCCGCGGGGGTGCTGGCCGGTGGGCATGGCAGGCCGGGGGTGCTGGCCGGGGTCGTGGCAGGCTGAGGGTGCCGAGGCCCCACAGTTTGCCCCCTCCAACCTCTGCTTCCAGAACCTGCGAGGAGCCGGCCTCCAGCGGTGCCCACATCTGGCCCGACGACATCACCAAGTGGCCGGTGAGTGTGCGGGGAGGAGAGCGGTCCAGGAAGGGCAGGGAGGCGCCTGGCTGCCACATAGCCCCATCCCTGCCCCGTGCCCCTCCCGGCAGATCTGCACAGAGCAGGCCAAGAGTAACCGCTCGGGCTTCCTGCACATGGACTGCCAGATCCGGGGCCGCCCCTGCTGCATCGGCACCAAGGGCAGGTGAGCCGGCCTGGGCGCTGGGCCCGGGCCCCTGTGCTCCTCCTCTGCCGCTGTCCCCCCGCCTGCCCCGTCCATGCTATGAGGGCCCCTGAAGAGGGGCACCCACCCTGCCAGCGATGCGTGCTGTGCCACGCGCAGGACACCGGGCAAGGGATCAGGACTCAGTCCCCTGACGTCCGCCCTTGCCTCCCCGTCCCCAGCTGTGAGATCACCACACGGGAATACTGTGAGTTCATGCACGGCTATTTCCACGAAAAGGCCACACTCTGCTCCCAGGTGAGGCGGGGCCCCGGGCACGGTGAGCAGCCTTCAAGCCCTCCCGCAGCAGGTGTCCGGTCCCAACCCCCCACATCAGGGCCTCCCACGCAGCTGGGTCCCAGGGACTGACCGCCATGTGCTCGCCGCCAGGTGCACTGCTTGGACAAGGTGTGTGGGCTGCTGCCCTTCCTCAACCCCGAGGTCCCTGATCAGTTCTACAGGCTCTGGCTTTCTCTGTTTCTCCACGCTGGGTAAGAGGCCCCTTGCTGCCCACCCCCCAGGCTCCCATGGTGCCCGCCCACCTGGACCCCCGGAGGAAGGGCCCCTGAGCCAGGGCACAACCTGCTGGGCCCTGGTGCCCCCCCAATTGCCCGGCTGGTGGCCACAGGCAGAAGCCAGTGCCCATGTCCCCGCCCAGGGTGGTCCACTGCCTCGTGTCTGTGATCTTCCAAATGACCATCCTGCGTGACCTGGAGAAGCTGGCTGGCTGGCACCGCATCTCCATTATCTTCATCCTCAGCGGCATCACCGGCAACCTCGCCAGCGCCCTCTTCCTTCCATACCGGGCAGAGGTGGGGACTAGGGGCACTCTAGGGACTGGGCGGGGTGGGGACTCGGGGTACTCTGGGGACTGGGCGGGATGGGGACTGGGGGCACTCTAGGAACTGGGTGGGGTGGGGACTCGGGGCACTCTGGGGGCTGGGCAGGGACTCTGGGCACTCTGGGGACCGGGCCAGGTGGGGACTCAGGGTACTCTGGGGGCTGGGCGGGGTGGGGACTCGGGGTACTCTGGGGGCCGGGCGGGGTGGGGACTGGGGGCACTCTGGGGACCAGGCGGGGTGGGGCTAGCCTTGCTACTTCCTTCCCTCCCCCTTTCCCCACCCCCACCACCCGACCCTGCCCTGTCAGGCACAACAGTCAACGGACAGCAAGCTGGGGGCTTCCTGGCCAGCTCCTTAGTCTGTTCCTGAGCACAAAGGAGCAGCGATGCCCCTGGGTCGCATGTAGAGGTCACCTCCAGAAAGACTTTTCTGGACGCCCCACTCCACCCCTGCTTCATTTCTCTCGGTGACCATGACCACTTGCCAGCACGCCCCTTAGCTACCGGCTGGGCCCTATGAAGTCACCCTCGTGTGGCCGCTGTCGCTAAGAAAGAAGGGTTTGTTGATCAGTTCCACTCATGCTCCGGGCTGGTTCAGTGTCTGTCCCCGCCACGTGTGCTGCCCAGAGCAGGCTGACTGTCCTGCGTATTATACCAGCTGTGTACATAGTAGGTGCTCCATGTCTGCAGAAAGGGTGGGCAGAATGAGCCCAGCTGGGTTCTGGCAGCTCTGGCTGCACCTCCCCCTGCCCCCTCAGCCCTCAGCTTTGGGGTCCCCACCCTGGGAAGGGCTCACGGACAGGATGACCTGGGTGCCAGGGCTCCAGCCCGGCTGTGCCCAGGGCTCCCCACGGGCTCCTGCCCAGCACCTGGAAGTGACTGTGTCCTCGCCCCGCCCGCCTGCCCCAGGTGGGCCCTGCAGGGTCACAGTTCGGTCTCCTGGCCTGCCTCTTTGTGGAGCTCTTCCAGAGCTGGCAGCTGCTGGAGCGGCCCTGGAAGGCCTTCCTGAACCTGTCGGCCATCGTGCTCTTCCTCTTCATCTGCGGCCTCCTGCCCTGGATCGACAACATCGCCCACATCTTCGGCTTCCTCAGCGGCCTGCTGCTGGCCTTCGCGTTCCTGCCATACATCACCTTCGGCACGAGCGACAAGTACCGCAAGCGCGCCCTCATCCTGGTGTCGCTGGTGGTCTTCGCCGGCCTTTTCGCCTCGCTGGTCATCTGGCTGTACGTCTACCCCATCCACTGGCCCTGGGTCGAGTACCTCACCTGCTTCCCCTTCACCAGCCACTTCTGTGAGAAGTACGAGCTGGACCAGGTGCTACACTGACCACCTGCCCAGCAGGGCCAGCACGGCTGCTCCCACCCAGCTCGGAGGACACGGGGACTGTGTCTGGACCGAGCTGTCCGCCTGCACAGTGCCCCACACACATCCCAGAGACCCCATGGGCCAGCCCTGCTCCCAGGAGCTCCCTGCCTCAGGAGAGGCCGAGGCCAAGGGGAGACACTCCTGAAGGGTGGCTTCTTAGGGGGCCAAGGCCCCCTTCCTCAGGTCCAGGCTGGAGGACACTTGGAGCCTGTGCGTCTCTACAGCTCGGGACCCAGGCCCTGATAGCCCCGCCCACTGCCCTGCCTTTGGGACCCCTCCTGGGGGTGGGCTCCTTTCTTCCAGGGAGGGTCCTGGGCTGCTGCTTGGCCTCCACCTCTGGCTCTGCTGGTACGGTCCCCCCTCCCCCACCCCATTACTGTGAGTGCGCCCCTCCTGGGGACGAGGCTGGGGTTCCCGCTGGGTTCCCAGCCCTGCCTGGCCACGGCCCCCTGCCTGCTGCCCCTCCCTTCTCTGCCCTGTGAGTCCATGCCCGGCTTCCATCGGTGGCCCGGTGAGCCTCCCTATTAAGCTCCTGGACCAAACCTCGTAGGAGAGGCTTTGGCCGGGGTCTGGGGCAGAGAAGAAGCAAAGAGACACAGCTGGACTGGGAAGCTGAGAGCCTGGGCTATTATCCAACAGAAGCTGAACCCGCCAGCCCACCCCAGGCCCCCAAGTCCCTCCCAGCTAGCCCTTCCCCTCGAGTTAGTGTTCAGCCTCCTGCGGCTGGACTAATGCCAACCAGCTCACCACTCTCTGCCTCACTTCTGCCAAGAAAGGGGCAGGGCCACGCCATGGACCTGCGCGCACGGGTTGCCCAAGGTCAATCAGGACTTTTTTTTTTTTTTTTAACCAATTAACATCATGGTCATAATTTTTTAAAGTAACGCTAACTTTGTATGGACAATGTCTGAAATGTATTAAATGATGTTCTTTAAGAAAGGATTAGCTTTTGACCTGAGGCCTCAATAAAATAAAATCTGGAACTTTACTTTGGGAGTAGGGTGGCAGAGGTCAGCCATGAGAGGGCAGGGGCGTGGCCCAAAGGGTCCATGGAAGCTTGGGGGACTTTCAGGGATTTGTTAGGAGCTGAAACCAGGTTGGGATCACCTGGAGGGTTTCAGGAGGTGTGCTGAGACGATGCTGGTAAATCCTTGGACTTCAGCAGTGCCCCAGCCCCAGCTGCTCGTAGAGATAGTCAGGGGTCCGGCTGGGCGGAGGGTAGGGCCAGCCTGGCAGAAGCAGTGCTGTGGGTTGGGGTGCAGCTCTTGGCCATTCACTGTACCTCCCCCCAGCCCTTCAACCCACACCCGACAGGGCTCAAGCACAGTTACTGTGGGCAGGGAACCTGGGGCGTTGGGGTGGTGGGGGAGCTGGGAGGTGGCCCCTGCCCTTCCCTGCCCCTTGCTGCCCCCACTTCAGGGATGAGGACCAGAAGGGGCAGCCCTGGGTCTAGGGGGATAGGGGCTCCTTTGGTGAGGACTCAGAAGCAAGGCTGTGGGATGCCTCCCACTGTCCCCAGTTCATGGACCCGGCATGTGTGGGCACAGTTTGGATGCAGAGGGTCCGGAGGGCCTGGCGTGGACAGAGAGGAGCACACGGTACTTGTGCCCAGGAGGGCACCTGGGCTGGGAGCAGCCGCCCCGCCTTCTCTTTATTTCACCCATTCTCCCTGCTCCACCATCCCCTGGGAATCATCATCTCCCTTCAGACCAAGCAGAGCAGGGGCACAGCAGGGCAGAGAAGGGGACCGACCGGGGATTGGGCAGAAGCCCCCAACTGTGGGCTCCCCGGGGGATCAGCGGTCACTGTTCCGGCGTAGGGCGGCGTGGCTCCGCAGGGAGCAGTGCATCTCCGTGAAGGTCAGTGAGCCCACGACAATGACACATGGGCCCGCGGGATGGAAGCTGAACCTCTGGTAGAAGGGCACCAGTGCATCCTCACACATGAGCACGGCCCGGCGCACGGCCAGCTGGCCGCCCACGTGCTGCAGGTAGCGCCAGAGCAGGACGGAGCCCTTGCCCTGCTGCCGGAAGGTGCGGTGCACAGCCAGCACATGGAGGTGGGCAGTGTGGCCCCCAGGCCTGTGCAGCGTCAGCGACTCCTGGGGCAAGAGACCAACGCGAATCAGCGTCACCTCTGTGCACCCCAAGGCCACCCCCTCCTGGGCCAAGAGCAGCTGCCCCTAAGAGTCTCCGACCAGGCTCCCTACAATCCAAAGAGGACCTCAGATTGGGACCTACATTCCCAGTTCTGTGGAAATCCCATCATCAGAGTCTTGAGACCCCAAAGGACTGGGCTCTCTTGCCGGAAGAGGACCCACTGTGAGTTCCTGTGTTGGATTTGGAGGAAGACATCCCAGCCTCCCGCTCCTCCCCCACCTTCTGCCCCATGGGAAGCGGTGGCCTCTTTTCCTGAGGCCTTCCCGGGACCGGGCAGGTCAGCCCCCATCCTCACCTGAGTAAGTCTCTCCTCGTCCCACAGGGAGCCGATGATGAAGGCCACGAGGCGGCCCTCCATGAACCAGCCCAGGGACAGCTCGGGACACAGGGTCAGGAAGTGCCGGACCTCGTCCAGATTTAGGGGGCAGTTGCCGGAGACAGAGATGAAGGCTGCATCAGGAAGCACGAGTGGGTGACCCCCGGTCCCCTGAGCAACTGCTCGGATGCCAGGTGGCCTCCCTGGGTCCCCAAGCCTCCCCAGGGAAAGCATGGGATTTGGGGCTGCTCTTGCCCCCATTCTCCTGAAACACGCATGTGTTCCTGCACACACACAGAAACACACCATCAGATACTCTAGGGGCCCATCTGCCAAGGGCAGGGGACTCCAGGGTCTTCTCCCCAAGGGCAACAGCGACAGAGTTCAGCAGAGTCCCAGGCCCTGGGGGGTCGGGGGCGCTGCTCACCCTCTCGCTCAATCTCAAACACGCCGGCAGCGTCCTCTAGGGTGAGGCAGCGAAACTCGTTGGCGGGGAGTGTGTGGCGCCGCTGGCGGCCTGGGGATCCTGGGATCCCAGATGGCAGGTGCAGAGCTGAGGGCTTCAGGCAGTGGATGCTCGGCATGGACATCCTGGGTGCGGCTGCCACCCAGCAGGTCCCCAGCTTCAAAAGGGGCCTCTGTGACGAGGAGGGTCCCTCTGCACCTGTTGGAGAGGGGCGATGGTCAGGGGTCTGGTCCTCATCTCCCAGGGGGCTGTCCAGGGCGACGGCGCCTCTTGCAGCTCTTGTAGGGGACCTGGAGGGGGGAGTCCAGGGGCTAGGGCATCGATTCCTCCTGCCCTGTGCCTGCTCATTGGCTCCCTGGTCCCCTTTCTCACTCCCTGACTCCCTGTTGATGTGCAGTTCTTAGGGGCGGCCGTCCCTCTCTTACGAAGCCCATGAGCTGCACGTTGGCCTACCTGCCCTCTGCTTCCTTCTCTCCACCACCGCCCCCCACCCCGCCCCCCATCTCCAAGCCCCAAGCAGGGGACTCCTGCTCTCAAAGTCTAGGAGCCCAGAGTCCAGGATTCTACTTACCAGGACTCCTGTGTTGCAGGAGTTCTAATGTTCCCCCCACAGAGCCACCACTCCAGGGGCTGTCCACAGCCTCAGGACCAGAAAAATCCAGACACTTGGGATGTTGATCTCCAAGATTTCTAATCCCCCCCCGGCCCCGCCCCCAGGTTACATGCAGATGCAGCCAACAGGGCTCTGCCCCCCCCGCTCAGCTCTGTCCCTGCGGGCTGAGACTGAAACCTCAGATGGCACATGGATGTGGAGGATTACAGTGGCTGGCTGAGCCCCAGGGTTTAGGAGATGAGCACGGGGCTAAGCCTCGTGGGTCCAGTCCAATCCATGTCCTGGCACCAACTGGCTGGCACAGGCGTTCAAGCTCTGTCCCCTGGGCAAGCCCACCTCTGGGGGTCCTCCCAGCTCTGGCAGCCTGAGTGTGTCATCATTTAGAGGATTTGCTCAGTGGCTAATCAGAACTGCAGAACCAGAGGCAAGAGGACAAGGCTGTATATGGGATGCAAAGTCAACGTCATCAGATGTCTCTGTGTGGGGACTCTGGCTTGGGGGCTGCATCCCAGACCCCTGATAATGGAGTTCTACTCTATTTCACGGACTCCTGCCAGCACCAGCCCACTTGAGAGGGTCCTGCAGTCATGGCTAGCCCGGCTCTGACTCTGCTCACCTCTTGCTTCTTCTCCCCAGTTGCTCCCCTTTAGGGGTCCCATTGTCACCTCTTTCACCAGGTCTCCTTTGGGGCCCCCCAGCCTACAAGACAGGGCTATACACATCTGGGTACCAGCTGTGGCTGCCCGCCAGGTCTCTCCAACAGGCTCTGTGGTCCCAGGCAAATCCTGGGCAATGGTGGGCTCCTGCTCCAGAACATCCTGTGACAGTGGAGCCAGGCTGTCCAGGCCACACAGAGAACCCCAGAGGGCCATGGGACCTGACTGTCCCCCTGCCTAGCAGAGCCTCCCTCTGAGCCGGCTGAGCCCCCACCCCACTAATGCTCTGTAGCAGTGAGATGACCAGAACAGATTTGGCTGTCCTCACAATGGAGTGGACATCGGAGTCTCAGTATAGGATGGACGTTCTAGGGCCTGTGTGTCCCCACAGGGATGCTGGGGCTGAGCTGGGGGATGTTCTCTTTGGGTGGAGTTGGGGGCAGGATGAGCCATTAACGGGAAGAAAGGTGAGGAGACGAGCAGACCCCAGATTAGGACACATCCCAGAATCCAAGTACTGGACAATCAGCAGCATCTCCTGCAGGCAAGCTTGGAGACAGGAGCTCAGATTCTCCTAACAAGGACACCCCAATGACCTTGTGACCTTCCAGGAGAGGGGTGGGGGAGGGTGGGGGACAGAGAGCCACTTCACAGTGACAAAGCAGAGGCAGCAGCAGGACAGAGAGCACTGGCGAAAGGTATAGTGACCCACCGGCGCAGTCAGGGCCTGAAGCCTCCCCTCACCCGGTCCACCCCATCCCCAGCACAGAGCCTGCCACAGCTCAGCTGCACCTGGAGGGCCTGGCACGGGGTGGGGCTACACCTGCTCCCCGCCACCGTGTGACTGCTGCCCGGTTCCCACTGCAGGACCCAGGGAATCCACCTGGGGGAAACCGAAAGGTGGAACCCAAGACAAACTCCAATGATGCCTCCGAGACCCCAGTTTTCCCACCAGAGCAACTGAAAGGCCCAGACAGGCAAGGAAGACAGCGCTCAGTTCACGCACTCGTGAAACTCTAAGAGCTGCGTTTTTTGGTGGTTTTGAGGGCAGCATCCTTCTCTCATTCTTCCCCTCAGCTTAAGATCTGCCCTGCACAGCGGGCACAGAACACATTTTGCCAAATCATATTTACCTTTCCAGCCTTCCCAGGCGGCACTACGGTGAAGAATCCACCTGCCGATGCAGGAGAGGCGGGTTCAATCCTTGGGTCAGGAAGATCCCCTGGAGGAGGAAATGGCTACCGGCTCCAGCCTTCTTGCCTAGAGAATCCCACGAACAGAGAAGCCTGGCGGGCTACGGTCCATGGGGTTATAAAGGGTCGGGCATGACTGAGCAAACATTGACCTCTCCAACCTTAATCTGTCACTAGCAGGTTCTCCAGGGGATGGAGACTGAGATGGAGAATTGTGTGCAGGAGGTTCACCGGACAAGCTGCCAGCAGCTTATAAACCCCTGGAAAACAGAGATTGTATTGAATGTGTGGCAGCGAGCTAGATACATAGACTAGGATTCTATCAGCTAGGTGTTGATTCTTCTGCTGGTGAGGATGACACGTAGCTCCTTGACTTCTTGTGGATTTCTTTTGAAGCCTCCTTTGGATAGATAGGCTGAATGTGGTCTTGTCCTTATTTAGGGTTTTCAGTTTCTGCCATGGTACACAGTTTCCTCAGGAATCTTCCAGACCTTTCTAGAATGGAGGTGGTAAAAGCAGGGAGAGATCGCCACCTCCTGGAAAAAGAAGGGACCTACAGCTCCCTAAAGATCTGGAGCCCAGCTGTCCCCTGGGAGCCCCATACACGATACTCAGTTTTCTAGAAACCACATGAGAAGACGCCAAAAGAAACAGGTTAATTTGATTTTAATAAGATATTGTATTTAGCCCAGTAGATAAGAAGTATTGTCATTTCAACAAGTAACCCATATAAAATTATTACACATATTTCATATTGTTTTTTTCCTTTTTATACTGAGTCTGTAGCTTGATGTAATAACACTATCTTGAACCATAGAAAAAAAGTACATGGTACAAAGTTGTGCTACGGTGTGGTGCCAATTATATGTGAATCGATACTTGAGGACCCTTTTGTTTAAAAAAATTATCATTTCTATAGTATATATTCATTATAGAATAAATACAAAATACAGATGAAGGATGACAAAAAAAGTCCTGTGTATTTTACATTTGCAGCACATGTCAGTTCAGACCAGCCACATTTTTAAATGATGCCTAAATAACTTTATTTATTTATAAAATACTTATTTGGCTTCACCAAGCTTTAGCTGCAGCATGGGGACTCTTAGTTGTGGCATGTGGGATCGAGTTCCCTGACCAGGGATTGAACCCAGGTCACCTGAATCGGGGGCACCAAGTCTTAGCCACTGGACCACCAAGGAAGCCCAAGATCAGCCGCCTTTCAAGTGCTCAAGGGCCACATGTGCTTAGGCGCCACTGCAGTGGCAGCCCAGATCTAGAGACTAAAGTTTAATGGGACAGCAAAATCTTGGGGAAAGGGCAGCACATATGTGTGTGTGTGTATACACGTGCGTATGTGTGTATCTGTGTGTAGCGTGAGTGTTCCAGAGTGGGGTGTGTGTCTAAGAAAAATGGAGAACTGGGGACTTGAGCAAAGACAGAGGTGTCCAGTGACCTGTTGGCATATTCGAGGCCTTGGAGAGAGGTTGGCTTGTTTTGCACAATCATTCAACATAAATAATTTTTAAAATTTGAAGTATAGTTGATTTACAATGTTGTGTTCATTTCTGCTATATAGCAAACTGATTCAGTTGTACATACATATACATTCTTTTTTATATTCTTTCCCATTATGGTTTATTACAGGGTATTGAATATAGTTCCCTGGGCTATAGAGTAGGGCCCTGTTTTTTATCCGTTCTATATGTAAGAGTTGGCATATGCCGACCCCAAACTCCCAGTCCATCCTCTCGCCCCTCAGCAACCACAATCTGTTCATTCTCTATGTCTGTGAGTCTGTTTCGTAACAAAACTCTTTTGAGCACCTACTATGAATCAGACCTGTGCTAGATGCTGGAATACAAAAGTACAAAGAAGAAATAGTCCCATAGGAGAGATAGGCATGCAAACAAATGGTCCTAATAGAGTAAAATTAATGCAATCAGGCAGGTATGACTAGGTAAATGGAGGAACAAGTGGGCACAAGGGGGCTCCTGGAAGACGTCATAAGATGAAAAGGAGTTCTTTACACAAAACCATAGGTTGAAATAGAGGAATAAAAAATGACAAGCAAAAGCACAGAGGCACCAGAAAGTCAGGATACTGGCGTGAGCAGCTGAGGCTGCAGCGTGGAGGGTGTGAACTGGGTGCAGAGGTGGAAGGTGTGATGGGAGGTAGCTGGGAGGAATTCATGAAGGGCCCCGAATACCACACTCTGATGGACCATGGAGAGCCATGGAAAGACTAAGCTGCGAAGTCAGATGGTGGTGTTTATACGTCAGTCTTCTGGGAACAAGGTGGAGAGGGACAGAGATGAACTAATAGCAGCAGCTAATGTTGATCAGGCTTCTACAGTGTCCAGGCAGGTGCAAAGCATCTCTGATCCTTCATGTCAGTTAAATTCTAACAGCCTTATCTGTTAAGTATTGCTATCATTCCCAAAGGAAACCAAAGCTCAGAGAAGTAAAAATAAGTTGTCGAAGGTCACGTAGTGAGTCAGTGGCAACACAAGCTTCAAACCCAAGTTCATTCAACTCCAGAACCTCAGCCTTAATCACTATACCATTCTGTCACCCCAGCCCCATCCGACCCTTCCTGTGAAGCAGCCGGGGGCTATTTGAGTGTGCAAAGGGAGGGTAGAGGGACCATGTTCTGGGTTTAGCTGACTTATGGAGCTCCGTATCGAGGGCTGACCCTCAGGTGGCCAACTTGGTACCCAGGTAAGTGTCCCTGCCATCAACCTGGATGAAGGCTCTGGGAGAAGGAAGATTCCACTTTGCTCCCACGGCTGGTTATCAAGGAAGCACCCATGCTTTGGTGGTGGGGCACTGGTGGTGAATAGCATGGCATGGTTAAACCACAGCAGCCCTGTTCCTGGTCTGCAGGCTGGTCTGGCAGATTTGCTGTCCTTGGGCCCCTAATCCTCAGGAAAGTGGGAAGCAGGATGAGCCTGCCAGTCCTGGGCTCTCACTCACAGGTCACCCTTTCCACTGTCACCCCAGCACAAAGGGTTTCACCAGTGGACTGTAACCCATCCTCATGGTCAGGAGTGAGAATGGCCAAAGACCAGGGGCTCTGGGTCTTCATTCTGATTGTACTGCAGGGTGACCTTGGGCATGTCCTGAGGGTAGTTCACCCAGGGCATCAAAGCAAAGAGAAGTGAGGCTCCAGGAAGAAGAACCTTTCTCAATTTTTTAAAAAGATGGTACTGATGAACCTCTGGAGGAGGAAATGGCAACCCACCCCAATGTTCTTGCCTGGAGAATTCCATGGACAGAGGAGCCTGATGGGCTACAGAGTTGGACACGACTGAGTGACTCACACACACACACACACACACACACACACACACACACACACACTGATGAACCTATTTGCAGGGCAGCAGTGGAGACGCAGACATAGAGAACAGACTTGTGGACACAGCAGGGGAAGGAGAGGATGGGGATGAATGGAGAGAGTAACAGGAAACATAAACACTACCAAATGTAAAATAGATAGCCAGTGGGAATTTGCTGTATGACGCAGGGAACTCAAACTGGGGTTCAGTGACAGCTTAGAGGGTTGGGATGGGGTGGGAGGTGGGAAGGACACTCAAGAGCGAGGGCACATATGAATACTTATGGCTGATGCATGGCAGAAACCAACACAGTATTGCAAAGCAATTATCATTCAATTAAAAAAATTTTCTTAAAAAAATCTTTGATCATTCCAAAAAATAAATAAATAAATAAAAAATTAAAAAAATTTCTTTGACTGTGCTGGGTCTTTGTTCCAGCACAATAGCTTAATTGCCCTGCAGCGTGTGCAGTCTTAGTTCCCCAGGGAAATCCCAAGAGCTCATGATTCTAGAGCAAGCCACTGGTGGACCTCAAACGCATTTCTCCAGCCAGCCACTGAGGGTGTGGGAGGGCTCTCCAGGGCCACACCCTTCCTGCTGCCCTTTCCCAACCAAAGACCCTGGTGCTGCAGGCAGTCTAGGGCTCCCAAACACTCACTGCAAGGTGGAAGGACCCTCTCTGGGCCCATCTGGATTTCCTCCCCTGCGGATGTTTGGAGAGGCCAGGCAGGGTAGGGCTCCGGCAGGGGGCAGTGTGGGGCCCATGCTCACTTAAAGGTTCTTGAGAGGTCGTCGCAGCCAGTTAAGACAGGGAAAGACACAGCCTGCTTCACGGGGATCTGTTCACTTTGCTGCCAGGTCTGCTGCCTCCTGCACCCAGCCAGCCCCTTAGCAAGGGGAGTGACCAGGCTGGCTCAGTTTTCAGCAGGCGCGTTTGTAAATAAGCAAAATTCTCCCGAGAAGTATCTCTATTCTCCACGAAGGGCTAAGTATCGAGGCCCTGAGAGAATGGGGATTCTCCGCTGGGGAATACAGGTCTGTTTTATTTTATTTTTTCCCATTCAACAATTATAAAAATAAAAATCAGGCCGTCACTTCCATCCAGGTTCACCCCCACTGCTGCTGCTGCTAAGTCGCCTCAGTTGTGTCCGACTCTGTGCGGCCCCACAGACGGCAGCTCAGCTCCCCCATCCCTGGGATTCTCCAGGCAAGAACACTGGAGTGGGTTGCCATTTCCTTCTCCAATGCATGAAAGTGAAAAGTGAAAGTGAAGTCGCTCAGTCGTGTCTGACTCTTAGTGACCCCATGGACTGCAGCCTATCAGGCTCCTCCGTCCATGGGATTTTTCCAGGCAAGAGTACTGGAGGCGGGTGCCATTGCCTTCCTCCCCCCACTAGCCAGCCTGAAAGTGCAAGAGACTGTGGCTGGGGGCTTGGGGTTTGTGAAGGAGTCAAGTCTCACACCTTGTCCGGAGCATCTCAGGGCTGAGTGACGTCACTGAAGGTCACTAAGAGGTGGGGAGGAATGTACGGAGCTTTTTGTAAAAGGGCTCAGATGCAGCTCAAACTGGGGGCGATAGACAGGGCTCTGAGACAGCATGGACAGGCTGCTGGCCCTACCCCAGCTTCAACTCCTCAGGTATATGGAGGAGAGGATGGGACACTGGCCCAGTGGAAGTTTGGAACCTCACACCTTTGATATACCCATCGAGATGGTACCATTACTGAGTGCCAGTGCTTACTAGGCACCAGGTTACACATAAGTGAGAGGATTCGCTGGCTCGAAACAGGGTGAGCAAGGGAGGGATCAGCGTTTGAAATCAAGGGGTCTTGCCTACAACCTAGCACATTCCTGGTAGTGGTGGGGGAGGGGGGATAGTCTGGGGTGGTGCTTCACAAAATGGGGCTGATAGTTCCTCCCTCACAGGTTTAATCTATGTAAAGATGGGTAATCTATGCAAAGCACTTATCAGAGTACCTGGCATTAAGTTACAGCTCAATACATGGTAGCTATTATTAGCCATTATTATAAGAAGCTGCAGAATAAACATGGCACATCTTCCTGGAGTGCTCAACAATTAGGGAGGAAAGAACATTCTTATTATATTAAAACAAACACTGGCATAAGCTGGAGTAGAATGCAAAACTCACTGAGATTTTTTATATCAAACAAAGATCTGCCCTGCCCCTTCTAAGGTCTTGCTCACCCCTCATCCCTTGATGGATACAGAGACCTGAAGGAATTCCCTGGCAGTCCAGTAGTTAGGACTCTGAGCTTTCACTGACAAGGGCCAATGTTCAATCCCTGGCTGGGGAACTAACATTCCACAAGCCTGGTGACCTGGCCAAAAAAAAAAAAGACAGGAAACCTCGCCCTTAAGGCACTGAACTCCTTGGGCCCTGTTTCTCACTGGTAAAATAGAGGTAATTACACCTGTATCCAGGACTGTGATAACAAATTAGATCATGTGAGTGTGTCTGCCACAGTGCAGGTCAATAATAGGTTATCGGTAAATGTTAGGTGATCAGGGGCCAAGGAGACAGAGCTAAAGGGACATGGTAGATGGGACAGAAGCTACTATGTCACTGCTACTAAGACTCCCAGGTCTTTACAGGGAAAGGAGTAGGGAACTGTGTCCCTACAGTGATAATTCCAGATGGCTATTCTGTACTGTGGTCTAGGATAGAAAGGCCATGATTTGGGAATCAAGCTTTCTCTCTCAATCATATCCTCATCTCCCCTATACCTCATTTTTCCTATACCTTAGTATGTGAATTTTCCAAGATATAAGTCCATTGACAACCACTCCACGCCCAGTATTATATCAATACTCTAAGTACTTAACTCAGGGCATCTCAAGTACTCAGGTTGCCATCTGCACTTCATGTGTGTTCTTTTCTTTAATAACAAAATGTTTTTCCTTTCATGAATGCTCATAACTTTTCCATGAGTGTAGTTCTATCTTCTTGGTAGCCTATAAACTACCCAATGCCTTTTTTGAAGAACCTAAATACTGAAATTTTGACTCATTTTGCTCATTTACCACTGATGGTCTTGCAGAAAATTGTGAAAAAAATGATTTTAACTGAGAAAGGTTAGGGCAATATCTAGTATTCCTAATTTCCTTTCAACAACCCAGTATGAATATGTCCTCTGAGAATGTATCTAAATCTTTTGGAAGTTACTTAGGAGAGACACATCAGTATAATTACCTCTGTTTTATAATTACTTTTAATATTTTAAAATGGCAATCTGGAGCAGATCGTAAGTCTAAGAATTCTGCCAGTCTAGAATGTTAATCTAGGCAGGGGGTTTGAAATATTAAAATAATGTAATATATAAAAAATTCCTTTATTGAGAAACTATATGCCAGGCACTGTTCTATTTCACTTAATCCTCTCAACTGCCAGATGACAGAGGTACTGCTATTACCTCCCCAATTTTACAGATGAGAAAATTAAGGTGAAGAGAAGTTTATCAGCTTGCCAACTTTATAACGTTCATTCAGTTCAGTTCAGCGGCTCTGTTGTGTCTGACTTTGCGACCCCATGAACTGCAGCACACCAGGCCTCCCTGTCCATCACCAACTCCTGGAGTCCACCCAAACTCATGTCCACTGAGTCAGTGATGCCATCCAACCATCTCATCCTCTGCCGTCCCCTTCTCCTGCCCTCAACCTTTCCCAGCATCAGGGTCTTTTCCAATGAATCGGCTCTTCGCATCAGGTGGCCAATGTATTGGAATTTCAGCTTCAACATCAGTCCTTCCAATGAACACCCAGGACTGATCTCCTTTAGGATGGACTGGGTGGATCTCCTTGCAGTCCAAGGGACTCTCAAGAGTCTTCTCCAACACCACACTTCAAAAGCATCAATTCTTCAGCGCTCAGCTTTCTTTATAGTCCAACTCTCACATCCATACATGACCACTGGAAAATTTATAAGGTTACTAAGTGTCCACACCAAAAATTGGAGTTGATGGCTTACACGCTTAATTACCTCTCTCTCCTCCTTCTTGTCATGCATAAGCCTCAAGGAGCTATGAAGTCATCTAGATGAGTTTAAAGCCAAACCATAGGGGTCACTAACACTTGCTTACCTTTCCGATCTTTCTCTGGGACTCCACCAATTCCTTGACCAGTCCCTAAGGGGTCATGACCTTCCAGGCTTTGCAAGGAATTCCCTAAGGCATTACACTCTAGATACACTCTATATTTAACCTTGCTTACAAGCTGCCTTGCAGTTGCTTTTAAGCTATTTAATGTGTATGCTTCGTCTTCCCAACTAGATTGTAAACACCTAGAGGACAGAGGCTGTATCTTGGTCCTACTGTATCCCTCCCAGTGCCTAGAACTAGACTGGAGACATCCAGTGAGCTCATTAAGTGTTGCGGACCATCTCCGGGCCATTCTCCGTCCCACCTCGACTCCTCCCCTCTCCCTCGGCCAGCACTCCACTTCCTCCTCCCGGGTCCCCACCCCTGCCTTCTCTCTCGCGCCTTTTACTCCCTCTGGCCCCGCCCCGCCCTCGTGCAGTCCATCCTTTCCCACCCCGCCCCTCGCCCGCGGCAGAATCTTCAGCGTCCCCTAGCGACCGGGCGGCAGCCCCTAGCAACCGCATCTCGGTTCCCTGACGACGGCGTCACGCAGGCCACGTCAGCGCGCCGCGGCCCCGCCCCCGGCGCCGGCTGGCCCCGCCTCCCAGTGCCTTTTTCGCCGCCGCCGCCGCCGCTGCCGCTGCCGCCGCCGCCGTCGCCGCCGCCGCCCGAGACTCGCGCAGCGCAGTTATGGCGGATCCCGCAGCGTCCGCGCCCGCAGCCCCGGCTCCCGCCCAGGTCCCGGACGCGCCCCCGAGCCCGGACGCAGCCCCCGCGCCGGCCCCGGCCCCGGCCCCGGCCCCGGCCCCGGCCGCGGACTCGGGCTCCGGGCCGTCCTCGGACTCCGGCCCCGAAGCCGGCTCGCAGCGGCTGCTCTTCTCCCACGACCTGGTGTCGGGCCGTTACCGCGGCTCGGTGCACTTCGGGCTGGTGCGCCTCATCCACGGCGAGGACTCGGACTCGGAGGGCGAGGAGGAGGGCCGAGGGAGCTCGGGCTGCTCGGAGGCGGGGGGCGCGGGCCACGAGGAGGGCCGGGCCAGCCCGCTGCGCCGCGGCTACGTGCGCGTCCAGTGGTACCCGGAGGGCGTCAAGCAGCACGTGAAGGAGACCAAGGTGCGGCGGGCCGGCGGGCGGGGGCCGGGGGCCCGGGCCCGGGCCCGGAGGGGAGGCGTGCAGGGCGCTGCCCGGCGGCGGGGCCACACTGCAGTGGCGCCGGGGTGGGAGGACGAGCCTCCGCGGCGGGGGCGCTCCGGTGCAAAGTCATTGCAGCAGCCCTGGGCCACCGGGCCCCGGGCTTCCCCCTCGCGAAAGACTGGCAACCCCGTGCCAGGCTGCTGCGGTGTCGGCCTCAAGGTCCTGTGTGTGAACCCAGTCCGGTGGGGGGACTCCTGGGGCGGGCACGCTCTCGGCTTTACACCAGTGCGGCGTTCTGCTGACCCCAGGGCAGCTACCTACTGCATCGTGCATCCAGAAAGGAAGGCCGTGCCGGTCCGTGCAGGGAGGGGTTGTGGGCATTCCAAAACAAAAAGACAGAGGTGAAAATCTCGGCCGACATGAAACCCCAGGAAGTTCACTGGATTGCAGAATGCGTTATTATGGGTGAAGAAAACCAGCCCCTTTGTGTTTTAGCTTGTTGCCTCGTTTTAACTGCTGCAGGGAACTTTGAGTAAAATCATGAACAGTCGGAGCCCTGATACTAGTAGCGCTGGGGGTGCAGGGAGGGATGTGGCAGCTGCTGACTGGGATTGATGACTCTCTCAAGTACAGTTGGACTTCTTGGGAAAATAAAAATACTATGGAACCCTGGATGGAGGGGAGCCACCCATTTGGAAACCTGAAGGATTTGTCTTACCTGAGGCCACTAAACAAATAGCAGACTCCCCCGTTCATCATCATAAAACTTAAACCGTGAACCAGGGTTGGTTTGGTGGCTTTTCACAGCTTGTTTTCCCCGAGTGTGAACTCCTATCAGTAATTCACAGACACACACGCCTTTTGTATCTTTCACCCCTTTTTCATCTCCTCCTCTCCTTCAAGAAAACATTTTTTGGCAAGAACCAGGTCTGGACTGTTTTAGCTGCCGGGGATGTTGAGTGGTCTGATTTCAGGGGAGGGCACTTTAGAAGTTAATCTGGGTTTCTGACCCAATGGGAGACGAAGGTGACCTGCACGAGGGGTCTGTGCTGACCCGTCTGGCTGGGAAGAAGTCCCCACTCCCCGAAAGAGCCTGTGATCCATTTCCTAGTGGTAGAAGTCACCGCTGATCCCAGCCAGGGTCTTTTTCCCAGCCAGTACGTGCACATCCACGGGCACAGAAATCTGTGCACAGGACCCCTGGCTTCCCCTCAGAAAAATGCAAATCAGACGGTAGCTTCTCTGAATTGGAGAGAAAATGATAAGTTCACGCAAAAGTATGTGGAATAGATGACCTTTTGCTGCAGAATGCTGGTTAAAAATTACTACCAGTGTTGTTGGGAAGACAAGATTTTTTGCTCTATACACTGTGTTTGTGTATTGTCACGCTGGCCAGCATCTTTCCATTGGTTCTTAAAACACGTTTTCCCTAACCATCTCCTCTAGAGGTTTGTGACTTCTGGGATGGAGCTCGTTGGACTCTGTCGGGGTCTCCTGCCCTGGGACTCAGGGAGGCAGGCCTGGCTCACTGCTGGGAGCTGCCATGTTTATCAGTTGCTGTTCCTCTTCATCTTGACTTTGGTGGTTAACTTTGTTTACGGTTGTGCTCAGTCTGTCTCCTCCTGCAATGTGTAATTATATGAAGTTTGACTTAAATTATCTATTTTGGAATTTTAAGTTTAAGGCCCCAGGTTGGATATATTTTGAAGCTGCCCTCTTGTGACTTGCTTTGAATTTGGTGAAGTCCATCGTGGCTCCAGTGGTGATGTTTTCTTTGCCACTGCAGTTTCTGCCGCTTCTGAGCTTGGCAAAAGCTCAGGGACATAGAGATTCTAGGATGGGGTGACTCGTAGTGCCCATTCGTGGATGGCAGGACCTAGTGCTTCTATCAGGATTTGAGAATAGATTTATTGGCGGGGAAAAGGGGCGTTTATGCCTAGTAGGTAGCTCTCTATTACATGAACCAAAGGTACAGGTGACCCTGGTCAGCCGAGTGTCTCACTCTTGTTGCTCCTAAGCATCCACTGGGATGATTTTCCCTCTCACTTCCCACTCCTTATATACCCATCGAAGTGACAGTGTGTTGTAAAGACATTAGACCGAGACTGAGCTTTTAGGTTCTGATTCCTGCTCCGTCACTAATCTGATTATGAGACTTGAGAACCCATTTGTTGATAGGATAAAGCAATGACAGTCTTGGGAAACTTTTCATTTTAAAGCTACCACCTATTGCCATTTTATAAATAGTGTCCTTTTAACGTGAATTGTTTGGTAGGCTGTGGAGTGTTTTTTGTAGTTTTCATGTTAATATGGCAGACAATGAGTACTCTTAGTTTCTTAAGTTTTTAATGAGTAAATTGAGAAAGAGAGATGAAGAGGCTGGTCAACAAGTCCTGTCCCCTCCTGGCCACTACCATGAAAGTTATCAGCAGAAAAATAAGTCATTATTCCTGGAAACTGCAGGATTTAAGGTCCGACTCCTGGGGCTTCAAGCAGCCAAAGTTATAAGCTTCTTTAGGACTTAAAAGAGGCATGCAGTCTGTGCTTCTTCCTTTCCTTGAGCTCCTGATCCCTTCAGTGTGATAGCTGATTTATCCATTTGAGACTTGTCCCATTTGGCCATGGATCTCCGTGTGGAGACTTCGCCCTTCCCATCAATGGTCATCCTTTGAGTAGAGTTTTGGAATGAAGCCGAGTGCTGACAGCCTCTTGCCCTTCTTGAGCGTTGGCTAAACATGGTGGGTCATTCTGATCTCCACCTGTCACGGTTGGACAGAGCACCCCCTGTAAGGAAGAGTGCCAACTGCTGTTTGTCTGAGCAGGTTGAGGGCCTTCCTGTTTACACTCCTTTGCTTTCCCATCTCCTGTGCGTTGTCTGTTGCTGTTAGTCGCCACAGTTTTCAGGGTCTTGCCTGGCTTGAGATTTAATGTTTCTAAATTAAAACTGTCTGTTCATGATCACCTTCCTTTTGTGAGGTGGGTGTGTGTTTGTGTGTGTGTGTGTGTGAGTGTGTGTGTGTGTGGCATTCCTGATGACAGGTCCCTCTGGAATTGGCTTTTGGGTTTATTTTTGGCCCCTACTCAGGCCAGCATTTCCATGAGGAAAGCTGTTTAGGTGTAGCATCATAGCGTGTGAGGTTTGCTTGCCTCGCTGGTCCGGTGTTGGACCCATTAAAAGCAATTGTTCTTAGTGATGTAATAGGAAGAAGTTATGTAAGGTTAACCAAGGTGCAGGACTGAGTGCATCTAATTGCATTTTATTCAGGTAGGATCACAGCGCTGTGGCATCTCACCACTATCCTGTGATTTTAGTCTTTGTCCCTTGGCTTCTGGTGTCTTCCTGGTTTCCCTGTCTGGCCCACTGCCTAACTCAAGGGCACTTTCAGCAGATGAGGGACATGTGTTTGCGTCCTGTGATTGGAAGTAAAAACCCTTGGGTGCTCTTGCTGGCTGTCACCTACTCTGAATGACCTTGGCCTTGTCACTGCCTTCTTTTCTCTTTCTGCAGTAAAATACGAGCTCTGTCTTTCTAGCCACTGAACTGAGCCTGCACAGGTGGAATAACCAGAAGCTTAGCTGGGTGGTGCCCGGAGCAGCCTCTTGGCTGTTGGCAGACACTGTCCTGATGTCCATCAGACAGGGCCAGCCCCGCCCCTTCGGGAGATCACCTCCGTATGGCACAGGGTGATGCTCCTCCACGGAGAAGCCAGAAGGTGCGGCTTGTTTCAGTGATGTAGGAATTCCTTTTGATGATGTTGCAGCTTATGACCTGGTGGATTACACCTTTGACTTCTTCTTTAAGCCTCTTCTATACTCATGATCTTCACTTCTCTGTTACTTTATAAGAAAACAGTAATGGACATTTAAAGTAACACCTGACAAAGTCTACAGCCTCCAGGAGGGGGATGGAATGAATGTGCGTACGTAGGTATATACATCTTCCAGAATCTAGGGGCATCTTTTGAAATTCCCAAAAGACAGGAAATGAGATTATGAATTACAAAGATGGCAGAGTATTGCTTTTGTATGTAAAGATTACATAATGCTTGTTCTTCTTATTGTGGTACTGTGTGCTTATGTGCATCGCTCACTGACGTGTACAACACCCCTGGGAGTTAGGTACTATTATTATTGTTTTCGAGGAGGAAGCTGAGGAACAGAGTAGTTGTGTAACTTATCCAGTCACACCGATAATAGTGGAGGAACCCAAATACAAGGGGAAATAAATATAGTTTGCCGTCACCTGAGGTTTCATAGGTCATCACTAGAATCGAGTACCCCCATCAAACGTGAGTCACTGGCTCTGTCTTTGGCATTAGTCAACTAGTCTTTTTCACCCTCGGATGGCCCAGTGGAGTGGAAGGGAAGCATAGGCGAGGAGAAAGGGCAGGTGTTGGGATGGGTGGAGGGTGGACCAGTGGCCACAAGGGAGGCCATCTTGGCCAGGAGCAGAAGTGTGGGAGAAACACCTCATTTGCGCTGCTGCAGGCTGCTTCCCTCCTACAGTTGGCCTTCATTTCCCAGCCCCTTGGTCGTTATCCAAACAACTGTCAGAAGACTTATTTCTGGAGAACCTGTGAATATCCCTAGATGTTGAGTGAAAGAAGCCTATGCAAGTCTGATTCCCTGCCCGCAGATAACTGGCCTTCTTGTGTTGTCTTAGACAAGGGCGGCGTCAGGAAATCCAGCTTGACCTCCTGCCCTGTGTTGCTGCCATCGTCACTTTCCCTCTGGGAATGCTGCTGAGTCACAGTCAGGTTCGGGTAGACTCCTTCAGTCCCTTCCCCGGGTCCAGCCCCTTCCCCTGTTGGGCTGACTCTGCTCCCCACCTGTTTTTGCTTTAGGACACTAAAGGTCTTCTGGTGCTTTCCCCGTCCCTGTGTCCCTGGTAGTCCTGCCTTTCTGTTTGTCATTTTCCTGTTCTATCGAGAGGAACTTTTTCTTTTTTTAACAACTATACCCACGGGCCTCTTGGACTCCAGTGGAACATCCGTGGGGCCAGCGCTTTACAAAAGGGATGCGGGTGTGGTGTGTGATGTGCATTGCCATCGCAACAATGCTGGACCCGTGATCAGTGCAGCTGACCCTGTAGTCCCCTCAGAGTTGAATTTACAGTGATTTCGGTGATGAGCGGGTTCTCTTTTAAAGAGCCTTAACCCTTGGAAGACATAATCTGTGCTCCTGTTCTGATTGAAAGAAGCTTTCGGAGTTTGTTGCCTGATCGGAGTGGGAAGATGCTCAAGAGGGGGAAATGGCCAGCAGGACTGTTTCCAGAGCGCTTTTTGCTTTACACGATGCTGTCACTCAAGTTGACTAGCAGTTTGGTGTTCTTAACCATAGCTCCTCCCCGAGGCTCCAGTGGCCCCGGCTGGCTGCTAAACCCTGAGAGGGACAAGGGTTTCATGCTCCTGAGCCCACGGTGGCGACTCTTACTGAGCTGGAGCCCACGTTCAGAATTGCTTCTCTCGATGGCATTTCTGGCAGCCTCAGGGGGCTCTATTAGGAGCCACCTGACACGTGTGGTTACAGACAGCGAAGAGCAAAACGCTTACTGGAATTTTTTGTAGTTCAGAATAGAACTGAATCATGTTAGTGGATGACCCTCTGAATGTACCTACTCCAAGGTTATTTGTCCGTGTTTTGCTCTTCAGCTACACCCTGCGGTTGAGGGTGTCCTTTGACCCAGGCTGACTGCGTTGAATGGATCTTTTGGTCTGTTGGGTCTACAGGTACACTGTGTTCTTCTGAAGCAGGATTGTGAAAAAGGTTTTATGATTTAAACATTGAGGCAAATGATATGCTGTTCAGAGGGGTTCAGCTAGACAGTAAGTCCTGGGATGCGTGTCCTTTGGGGGTTAAATCTAGTTGACTGGTTGAGTGGTTTTTGGTGTGTTTGCATATTTTGAAAGACTGAAACATCTTATTTTCTGCAGCAAGATGAAAGGGACAAGATACCAGATCACTTCTGGTTTAAATCGATAGCACAGCTATATCTGGTAAAAATTCATTCTGACTGTGACAATCTGAGCAATTAAAAAAATTTAAGATACTGAGTAGTGCTTTAAAAAAAACAAAAAACAAACCGCAGTCAATCCCATTCAACAATAAGATGAAAACCCCCAGCTCCTGGAGAGATTTCCTGCAGTCTGAAGAGCGTTCTTCATTTGCATCCTGCAAGTGAGAGCTGGTCCTTCACACTCAGCAGCTCTGATGAGGTTCTTCCTCCTAGCTTTAATTTTAATCCCTTTTTGTGGGAGATGCTGCTGTGATGAGGGCTGGTGGAGCTGCCATGACAGGCATGTCCACGGGACTGTACTTACTGGCCCCCTAAGTGCAGGTTGGGGGGGAAGACCGGCACACACAGCTGTGTCTCTCGTGTGGCTTCTGGGAGCGTCAGGACCTGACGTACTCCGAGCTGAAAGCAGCTCTGACTGTTTAATGACTTGAGGGAGTTTAAGGGCCCTGAAGGATGATGATGTCATCTTCAGGACAAGGGAGAAAAAGCATCTCACCCTCCCCCAGCATACTTTGGGGGCACCCAGCACCCCCGGTGAGAATGGGTGTCTGCCTCCATTTCCCCATGACCGGAGCACCCCAAAGCCTTTCTCCTGGCCTCCCACTGAAGGGTGTGAACAGCTCTTCCGAAGGTCACAAGGGCCTAGGGAATCCCTGGTCACTGCACTCACCAACTTTTTCTCGGTCCCTGCCCGGTTGACCCACCAGCTTGTCAGTATGGTCCGTCAATCACCCTCTTAATGGAAACTCTATTCCATTGAGTTCCACTCTCTTGGCTATAGTGGATTTTTCTTTCTTTTGCCTTCTTTCCTCTTAGGAATTTTGGTGATTCCCCTCTCCTCTGGGCTTTTCTTCAGCGCTCTCATCAGCTTGCTGGGCTGTGGTTAGTCGCGCTGCCGTGTTTGACTCTTGGACCCCGTGGACTGTAGCCCACCAGGCTCCTCTGTCCATGGGGGTTCTCCAGGCAAGAATCCTGGAGTGGGTTGCCATGCCCTCCTCTAGTGGATCTTCCCGACCCGGGGATCGATCCCAGGTCTCCCACACTGCAGGCGGATTGTCTATCTTTACCGTCTGAGCCACCAGGGAAGGCTGCTATGCTACCTGCTTTCGTCCTTACTCACACATTCCCAGCTGCTTCCCCGATGGCTCCATCCTGTCATCTAGAACCTCCGACTTTGCAAGTATTAAGTGCCCTCTCCACCTGCAAGTCTGTAGAATTTTAAACATTTCTTTTCCCAACTTTTTATTATGAGACAGTTTTAAACATGCAGAGAAGTTGAATGACTAGGCCAGTGATTACTAATTACCAGCCACCGTGAGTCAGCAGT
Organism: Antilocapra americana; assembly: GCA_007570785.1. NCBI lineage: Eukaryota > Metazoa > Chordata > Mammalia > Artiodactyla > Antilocapridae > Antilocapra > Antilocapra americana. Next base: position 1,420,616 of record ML664177.1, on the reverse strand, counting down.
TAACCTCGTGCCAAGTTTGCTTTATCTGTGTCTGTAAGAGTATGTAAATATGCTTCCTCCAGAGCCCCTGGTGGTTCTGGAGCAGACACCGCGATGCTCACCTCAGAGTACTCAAGCGTACATTTTCTAAACATCAGAGCATTTGGGGTCATTTAAAATCCTCCTTTTTGGGCTCCTGTTCTGACCCTTTTCCCTGTTATAAATAATGCTGCTAGGAACATGGGTATACAGATATCTCTTTGAGATCCTGTTTTTCAGTTCTTTCAAGTATATACCCAGAAGTGGGATTGCTGGATCATATGGTAGTTCTATTTTTATTTTTTTGAGGAGCTGCTGAACTGTTTTTCCATTGCAGCGATACCATTTTACATTCCCACCAACAGGGCACAAGGGTTCCAATTTCTCCACACCCTGGTCACATTTGTGATTTTTATTTATTTTTTTTGATAGTAGCCGTTGTGCTGAGTGTGAGGTGATAGCTCACTGTAGTTATGATTTACATTTCTCTAACGATCAGATTAGCAGTGTTGGGCATCTTCATGTGCTTATCGGTCACTTGTGTGTCTTCTTTGAAGAAACATTTATTCAGGTATTCTGCCCATCTTTGACTTGAATTGTTTTCTGTTGTTGCTGAGTTTCAGCGGTTTTCTCTGTATTCAGTGAAGAATCTGCCTGCAATTTGGGAGACCTGGGTTTGATTCCTGGGTCAGGAAGATCCCCTGGAGAGGGAAATGGCTACCCACTCCAGTATTCTTGCCTGGAGAATCCCATGGACAGAGGAGCCTGGCAGGCTACAGTCCACGGGGTCGAAAAGAGTCGGACACGACTTAGCGACTAAATCACCACTTTATATTCTGGATATTAATCCTTCATCAGAGGCCTGATTGCAGGTATTTCTCTCTTTGTGGGTATTGCGTTTTACTCTTTTGGCAGTCTTCCGATGCGTAAAACTTGTTTTAATTTTCCCGAAGCCCGAATTGTCTGTTTTGGTGCCTGTACCTTTGGCACCAGGCCCTCTTCTTGTCTGGCATCAGATCTTTGTTGGAAATAACCCTTGCCTACCCTGCGTGTCCCCTCTCTTGCACTGATTTGCACTCTGACTGCCCCAGCCCGGATGCGCCTCCTGGCCTCTGGACCCCTTTTCAGCCCAGCATGTAGGCTGAGCTCTGCCCACCCCACCGCCCCCAGCCTCCAGTCCTGCCTTCGCTTGTCCTCAGGGCTCCTCACCAACTTTCACATGGTCTTCTGCCCCTTCAGTTGACTCCCGTGTGAGTGAGGTACTCCTTCGATTAAAAATGGATCTAACCCCCGTTTACCTGTGGGGCTGGGGGGAGTAGGGAGAGCATCACACCTGCGAAAGCGTGGAATCTGCTGGCTCCTGTCAACACAGGTTCTTGTGACACAGTCAGACTAGGCTGGGTGGGCCCTAGGACCTACAGGTGGAATGTCCTCCCCGTGATGCAGTTTGCTGGTTGGAACTAACTATGCTTTGAGTTGGACTGATGCATAGGTGCTTAAAAACCCTGTTGTAGTAGATTTAGTTTTTTAGTCTACCTCCACACCCCAAGTTTTAAGTATATATATAAATATCTGATTTAGGGTTCTTGTCTCCCCTCTGCTTAGTCTTCTAGTAACAGTGTTAATTCCAGAGATTGGCAAAAGATGGGCCACAGGAGGGAAGGGACATTCAGTTTCCCTTGATAAGCAGGCAGTGCTTTCAGGTCGTTGTAGCAGAAAAACCTGCTACCCTTTTACCTGGGCTTCCCTGGTAGCTCAGACGGTAAAGAATCCACCCGCCAATGCTGGAGACCTGGGTTTGATCCCTGCATTCAGGAAGATCCCCTGGAGAAGGGAATGGCAACCCACTCCAGTATTCTTGCCTGGAGAATCACATGGACAGAAGAGCCTGGTGGGCTACAGTCCCTGGGTCTCAAAAGAGTCAGACCTGACTGAGTGACTAAGCACACACACACTTCCTTTTGCCTACTGACCAGTATTAATATGCCGCTGTTGCTAAGATGTGTCATTGGATTTAATCTCTTTTAAGGGTGAGTTGTTATGAGTAGAATGCAACCAGTCCAAGAGGAAAAGGGCTGAAATTGCTGTCTTGTGTCCAACCCGTATCCCTGGATTGCTGGCTCTGTGCCATCCAGTGTCACGGTTGCTTTGAATGTGTCAACTTTCTCTCCCTAAAGTGGCAGAGACCTGGGTTTCCCAGGGGCTCAAGCAGGTGATGCCCCTTCAGAGGGGAGGGGACAGAGGGTGAGGACATTGAGTCTCGGTTGTGCTGTGTCTTGGGTGCCTGGAAGCATCCACGTGAAGAGAGCTACCTGCCGTGGAAATGCATATTCAGTCTGTCCCCCATCTTTGTTTTATGCTTATCATTATCCTATTGCATGTCTGCATTATAAACTCTCTTGAGGTTTATAGGAAAGTTGCAAGGATCGTGGTATACCCTTCTCCCAGCTTCTCCCAAGGTTGACATCTTATGTCATATGGTATATTTATCAAAAGCAAGAAGTTAGTCCTGGTTCCACACCATAAACTGAAATACCCACTTCTGTTTGGATTCATTTTCTACTCATGTCCTCCTTTTGTTCCAGGGTCCAAATCTACGACTCTACATTGCACTTAGCATAATTGCCTTTTGAATGTTGGAAAAACCATTCTAATCGCTCTTGCTCTTTATCTAATCTACACTTCATCCTTTGCCCTTAGAGTCATTGTACTGAAGAATTTTGCTCAACAGCTTTTGATGCCCTCAAAAGGGCAGAGGAGAAAAGGGGTCACGCTCTCTAGAAAAAGATAGTTGGAAGCCACACGTAACCGTGGAGCGTGCTGGAGGAGAGCAGAGGGCAGCCGCAGGTGGATGTGGGAGCGTAGCATCCAGGTCAGGTGTGCAGGGAAAGCGCAGGCTCTGTGGCCTCTTGTCAGTCTCTGTGACCCATCACTGAAGAAAAATCGGCGGCGTTATTCTCTTATTTGTCTTAGATGGATAGTTTGTTTTGTTTTGTTTTTTTCTGATTGCTCAAGTTATTTTGAGTTACTTACACATACTTAGTACACGGTTGCAAGAACATACAAAACATTAGTTTCAAAAAAGTCACCTATAATCCCACCACTCAGGTATAACTGCTGCTTATCATTGCAGTGGATGATTATTCTAGTCTGTTACAAGCATATCAATGTTTATTTACAAAAGTACATACCGTGCTTAATCCTGGCCCCACACCACTTAACAAACTTAAAATGGACTGTGTAAATGGACCATTTGCATGCGTCCAGGGAAGTTCAGGTTTTCAGGACTTGTGAATTTCCACAGAACAATGAAGCTTTAAACCCAGAGAGTCTTTTTCTCTTTGCTGGTCAGTGTTCTGGAACACACCGTTCCCACAACAGCCAATGTCATCTGCATGGAAATCCGATCACGTTTATTGCTGGGCAGGCGACCCCACCTGCTCTGATGTACACTGATTCTCTTGGGCTCAAACCTAAAGCCTTATTCCCAGGTTGTATTTTATGAAGTGAATTTTTAAAATTTATTTACATATTTTACTTTTCACTGCCCTGGGTCTTTTCGTTTTGCACGGGCTTTTCTCCAGCTGCGGCGACGGGGGGGCTGCTCTCGGGGCTGTGCAGGGCTTCTCGCTGCAGAGCGTGGGGCTCTAGGTGCACCGGCTCGGTCCTTGTGGCGCACGGGCTTAGTTGCCTCACGGCACGTGGGCTCTCCCTGCACCAGAGGCCGAACCCATGTCCGCAGCATTGGCAGGAGGATTCCTGTCCACAGAGCCACCGAGACAGCCCCGAGATTGTATGTTAGAAACCACACCAGTGACGGGAACTTTTGCCACTTTTACCTTGCTTCACCCTTGGGGTCTCAGTTCCGAATCTTCTGCGGAACCCAGGGTGGGTGCTGGTGCGCTGTGGGCACCTCACAGAGGCTTGTTCAACCCTTCAGGGTCCTTTCTTCTCTTGATCAACTCATCCCATAAACTAGTCTTGAGATGCGATTCCTCATGCTTTTTCTGCATTCTTTTTATTAGAATTGTCACCTGTACCTTGGGGCCTTCATATTCTCCCAAGTTGGGCATTCAGAGGCAGATACGTTTCTTTCTGGTAACATTTTCATTTCACAGAAAATTTTTGATAGCGTGATTCTTAATGTCCATAATTCCATCCAATGGATGAACCTGTTTCTTTGATCACTCTCTTTCAACCAGCCAAATTGTTGCCAGGTTTTCAGTTTTAAATGATGGAACTAACATCTTGTACTTTATCTTTGTCTACCTCTGTAAGTGTCTTAGGTTAAATCCCTAAATTAAATTACTGGTCAAGGGGTAGGAATACATTTTTAAGATTTTATTTCATTTTACTAGACTGTCCTCCCCACAAGTGATCTCCGCTTACACTTCCGTCTTAGAACGCCTGTTTCCCAGCATGATGCTGAAGCCTTTTGTGACTTAGGCAGGAGTACCCAGCTAGTTGGCAGCATCTAGAGGACTAGAGCTCAAGTCAGCTGACTGTGCCCCAGTTGCCAAGAAATAAGCCCTTCTTGTGCCAGAGGTTGGCCCTGAGCTCTGCGGGCCGGATGGGCCGGTCTGTCGTGCTTTCAGCTCACGGCAAGCGTTTTCCCCAGGCAGAAGGCTGGACGAGGGGACAGTGAGTAAGGTTGGGGATACAGGAAGCGCTCCCTGGAGCTTGGAGTCGGCATGGAGACCTGTAATGGCTCTGTGTCCACAGCTCGCCCCGTAGACAGAATCTTGGACAGTTTCTGGGAACTGGAGGCGATCACCCTGAGCACCACTCAGCGTAGCGCTGGCTGGCAGCTGCTGCTCCCCGGGAGTCGTTTAGCTCTGCTTCAGTTTCCTGGTCATGTTTGGGAGCCCGCACAGTAAATATGATTGCAGGTCCAAGGGGGGGATATTGCTAATTAGCTTGTCTGCCCTTTAAATTGAAATCTTAATGCTCTTGCGTGTGTGTTTAAATAGGTAATATATGCAGATGGAACAGCATTCGAAAGGCTTAAAGAGGATGCCATGAAATGTTTGTTTCCTTCCTAACATTTCTTCTCCCCAGAGACCATCACTGTGGCCAGATACAGTCTGTTCTAAGCATATATATTTAACAAGACTAGGCATATATTAACACCCCACTTGGAATTTCTCTGTGATGGTTCTGCAGCAAGACTGAATTAATTAGATTTTTTTTTCTTTTTTTCAATATTTATTTGGCTATGTGAGGTCTCAGTTGTGGCATGTGGGATATAGTTCCCTGACCAGGAATTGAACCCAGGCCCCCTACATTGGGAGCTTAGAGTCTTAGCCACTGGACCACCAAGGAGGTCCCTAATTAGATTTTTTAAACTATTTGCTACTTCTTTCTCTGTCCCATGTTTTATTGAGATCTAATTGACATACAGCTTTGCGTAAGTTGAAGGTGTACAGCATAACGGTTTGATTTAAATATATCATGACATGATGATCAGAATAAGTTTAGTGAATATACCTAGTAATAAAACAAGAGAATTCTTTTCCTTGTGGTGAGAACCCTTAGGATTCACTCTCAACTCTCATATATAACATACAGCATCTTAATTACATTTGTCATGGTGTATATTACGTCCGTAGTACTTACTTTTAACTGAAAGTTTGTACCTTTGACCACCTTCCTCCAGTTCCCCCCTCCCAATTGCCCCTGGTAACCACAAATCTGATCTCTTTTTTCTGTGAGTTTGTTCTTGAAGTATACTTGACCTACAGCGCTGTTAGTTCCTGGTGCGCAGCACAGTGCTTCAGTATTTCTGAACATTTCAAAACGGTCTCTGCTATCCTCTGCCTGTCCTGACGTGCACGTATAGATTTTCCTCCGCCCCCTCCTCTTCTTCTTTTTTTTTTTTTTAAACACAGTGGCTTTCTGGACAGCTGTCTGCACTTGCCAGGTCATACTCCAGGCCAGCCTGGGTGGGGATCGCCCTCCCTCTTTATTAGCTTAGTGATGTTGAGCGATGGACTTCAGAGTGGCCCGTCCCTGGCCTGTCTTTCCCCACTTTCTCTTCTCTGCATGGGCAGCGTGCCATGTTAAGTTGGGTACCACGTAGGGAGAGACGACTGTGCTGTTGGGGGCAGCAGGACCAGCGTTTATTTTCTCTTGGCACCTGCCCCCAAGCCCTCTGTCCAGGGTCTTCTCAGTAGCCAGAGGTGCCACTGATGTGGGTGGGGGCTGTTGGAGGTACTTGAATCAAAAGACCCTTGGCGGAGCCTGGGATGGGCAGGGTGTGGAGCAGGGAAGGGTAATGACAGTTGTGGTTTGTTTGTTTGTTTCCAAGTTTAAACAGAAAAGCATTCCCAGAAACTTACTAGAGCCTTTTGTCTCCACTCTTGGCATTTTGCTCATGAGGCTTGAAGGTTCAGGCTGGGGCCACCCCAGAAGTCCTTCCAGAAGCCGAGGCTGAACTCTGAGAGGACCCTCCGCAGCCGCAGAGCAGACCGTGGCCACGAGTAGCGGGCTGTTTCCTTTCTCCAGGGCAGGCGTGATCCCAGCACTCAAACTCTCTTCCGCGTGGCTCCAGGGAGACATTTCCCAGGTGGCACAGCTCACAGTGGCACTGGGACTGTGTCCTTGGCAGTAGTTCCTGAGGTCGGCGTGTGTTTCCTCCATAGAGGGGCTTCCAGCTTCCCCACCTCCCATGGACACTCACACCTTAGGTACCCCTCTCTGCTGGTGACCCTGGACCATGAGGATGTGATCCGCACAGGTGGGTCTTCAGCTGAGGCCCAGAGATAGGTGATATCGGCTGCATCCCAGGTTTTAGGGTATCAAGGTCCATAGCAGCAGGGAAGGGACTGGAAGGGTGATTAGGTTTGGTTTGACTTCTTTATTTTGTAATCAAGGAACTAAGCCCCGAGGGGCTAAGTGGTTGAGATTAAGGTCTATGGAAGCTACAGACTGATACGGACACTAAACCTTAGGAGGGAGAAGCCCACAGGAGGGCACCCTCTAATTTCGGAGCAGAAGTCGAGGGGGTCAGTGGTGATGTTAGTTGTAGTGGAGACAGTTCCTGGGTTTTGACTTGGAAAATAAAGTCTATAATACAAAGGATTTAGGGGATCTACACCATGACTCAAGAGATATAGTCCAAGAAAACTTTCTGCTCAAGAACATATAACCAGGCAGCTTAACCTGGGCTTGCCTGAAAAAGAAAAATACCAGCTTTATTGAGATATAACTCACATGCCCAGGTGGCGCTAGTGGCAAGGAACCCGCCTGGCAATGCAGGAGACATAAGAGACACAGGTTCAATCTCTGGGTCGGGAAGATCCCCTGGAAAAGAGCATGGCAACCCACTCCAGTATTCTTGCCTGGAGAAACCCATGGACGGAGGAGCCTGGCGGGCTCTCGTCCATGGGGTTGCAAAGAGTTGGATATGATGAAACAAGTGACGTAGCTCACATACCATAAAATTCACGCTTTCAGAGAAGACAGTTCAAATGGTGGTTAGTATAGTCAGAGGTTTGTACACCCACCATTACAGTCTAAATTTAGAACACTTTCATCACCCCCAAGAAAGAAGCCCTATACCCATCAGCAGTAACACTCCATCCCCCACTCCTCTCAAGCCCTGTTAATAACCACTTTCTGTCGTCGTGGGTTTGCTTGTTCTGGGCATTTCCTCTCTATGGAAACATAAAGAGTTGGCCGTCTCTGTCCGTGTGGCCGTCTTTGTCTGACTTCTCTCACTTAGCCTGTTTTCAGGTTTCCTTCATGTTGTAGCACATAACAGTACGTGCGTGCTCAGTCATGTCTGACTCTTTATAGCCCCATGGACTGCAGCCTGCCAGGCTTCTCTGTCCGTGGGATTCTCAAGGCGAGAATACTGAGAGTGGGGTCTTCCTGACGTAGGGATCAAACCCACGTCTCCTGCATTGGCAGGCAGATTCTTTACCACTGAGCCCCCTGGTAACAGCACATACCAGCGCTTCATTCCTAGTTATAGCCAGGTGGTACTCCACTGTGGGCTTCCCTGGTGGCTTGTTGTTATCAGTCTTTGATGATAGCCATCCTAGTGGGTATGCAGTGGTATCACATTATGATGCCATGTGCATTATGACTGGTGATGCCGAGTGTCTTTTCATCTCCTCGATTGCCACATGTGTATTTTCTTTGGAAACATGTCTATTGAGATACATCCTTTGCCCGTTTTTTAGATCAGATGTGTTGACTTGCCTCTGAGACCCTGCATTTGGGTCTTGTCTGTCCTTTAGAACCTGACAGGTGGGCCCCCTCCGGTGGTAGGTGCCCTGTCTGTGTCCCTGGTTTCTGTGTGAGGTGTCTTGCTTTACACTGGGATCTGACTTCCTTTCCGGTTTAAATAGCTTTAGAGGATTTGAGACCCTTATTAAACTGAAAGATCTTTAGGTTCTACATCTTTCTAAGAACAGAGCTCTTATTGTTTTGCCTCTGGCGCTTCACAGTGACTTTAGAATGAGAATAAGGTTGTTGAATGGGGCTTCTCGGACAGCGGGGCAATCTTTCACATATGTTCCAGTCGCTTGAAGTACACAGAGTATACCATTTACAACTGAAGGTTTTCAAAGGCAGAGACTGTACTACCTTTTTTTTTCCCCTTGACACTCTCGTAGCACAGACTGTAATATTTCTTATGCGGTAGGTGATGAAATGGGGTTCTCCGGGTAAAGAATCCATCTGCCAGTGCAGGAGATGCAGGTTTGATCCCTGCATTGGGAAGATCTCCTGCAGAAGGAAATGGCAGCCCCCTCCAGTATTCTTGCCTGGAGAAGTCCATGGACAGAGGAGCCTGGCAGGCTACAGTCCGTGGGGTCGCAAAGAGTTGGGCACAACTGAGCGAATAAACAGCGGCAACAGTGGTGAAATGCTTGCTGCTTGACATGAATGTACTTTGGTCACAGTCGTTTTTGGAGCCGTTTGGCAGATGGCTGTGCTGAGACGCTGCAAGGATGCCTGTGTGTGACACAGGGCTTTGTCTGCAGACCCTGGGCTTTCCAAATGTGTCTTGGCTGCCACTGCTTCACAGATCCTCCCTCCTCAAGCAGCATGGCCCGCTGCCGAGGGGCGCATGTGCTGCTATTTATGCCCAGAGACTTTCTCATTGGTGGTTTTGAGGTTAGCGTGTAAGAGTCTGATCTCATTTTGGAAGTGTGTGAGGCGTTGATTCCCCGCGCCTGTTGCCTGACAATGACTGCAAGTCCCTCCTTCCCAGACCCCCGCTTTGTCCTGGATCAGTTCTGATTTCTATCACAGCCATCTATGGAATTTAAAGTTTCTTTGACATTTGAAACAAAAGCCATTTGTAGGAGCAGACAGGTGGCCCTTTCGGAGCAACGAGGGAGTTTCCAGAGGAGCTGCGCTTGCTCCTCCTGTCCCCCATTGCCGTTGTCTTGGAGTTGCCATTACCCATTGTCTTGGAGTTGCCATTACCCATTGTCTTGGAGTTGCCGTTACCGGAAGAGCCCGGCGCGATGCCCTGGTGTCTGGTGGGTAGTGTGCGCATACTTGAGGTGAGTGTCGAAACCAAAGATTTCTGATTTGAGTTTGTGATTTCTTGTTTTTGTTGACACGTTGCCATCTTTCCATCTTCACATACGTCCCGTTTTCGTTGTTCAGTCTCTTTAAGTCGTGTCCAACTCTCTGTGACCCCACGAACTGCAGCCCGCCAGGTTTCCCTGTCCTTCACTATCTCCAGGAGTTTGCTCAAGCTCGTGTCCATTGAGTCAGTGATGCCATCTAACCATCTCATCCTCTGCCACCCTCTTCTCCTGCCTTCAGTTTTTTCTAGCATCAGGGTCTTTTCCAGTGAGTCAGTTCTCCGCATCAGCTTGCCAAAGTATTGGAGCTTCAATTTCAGCATCAGTCCTTCCAGTGGGTATTCAGGGTTGACTTCTTTAGGACTATAAGAGTGAAAGTGTTAGTCGCTCAGTCGTGTCCAACTCTTTGAGACCCCACGGACTGTAGCCTGCCAGGCTTCTCTGTCCATGAAATTCTCCAGGCAGTAATCTGGCGTGAGTGGCCATTCCCTTCTCCAGGAGATCTTCTCAGCCCAGGAATCAACCCTGGGTCTCCCCCATTGCAAGAGGATTCTTTACCATCTGAACCACCAGGAAAGCCCTTTAGGGCTGTGGTTGTGTGTAAATACTTTGCAGAATTCAGGTTAAGGAGCTCTGGTTGACATGGTATGCTTGGGTTAACAGGGGTGATTGAACACATTGATTTATTTCCACTTCTTTCAGAAACCCTACTAAAATGACAGTGAAAGGATTTTTAAAATGTGTGAACCCACGAGGACCAAGAATAGGAGACAAGACAATAGACAGGAAGCTTCAAGCTGTGGAAGATGGACGGTGGACGGTGGCAGAGCAGGAGCTGAAATGTTGGTGCTGCAGAGACCTGCCTGCGGGGGGGCGGGGGAGGGTGGTATGGAAGCCCTGGGTCCTCAGTGCCAGGACTGCATCTGGGCCTGAAGACAGGGCAATTTGCCGAGAGTCTCCATGGGAGGAAATGAAGCTCCCCAAGTTACCTGTCTGCTTGTACCAACCAGAGAATACTTATCTCCTCTGCCCGCAAGAGCAGAGGCTGATGCTCTGGAGAAGTCCTCAAACCAGGCACTCTGGACGAGGCACTTAAGGCCCACTTAAGGTGGGCAGCCAGACCCTGAAAGGATTCAGGGAAGTCTGTCCAGTTGAGGGGAAATCACAGAGCCCAAGTCCAGGCAGGGCACTGGATTGGAAGACTCCTCTCTGGAAGAGGTGTCAGAGACCGACCTGTGGTTGCTAGCGTTTGGCAGGCCCTCAAAGCAGAAGCTGGATGCTTCAGCTAATACAGTCAGTACGAGTCCAGAGGCTTGCTTGTGTGCACAAAGCTTCCATCATCTTTTCAGTGTCCCAGCTTTTAGATTTTTTTATCTTGAAATAAGTGTAGATTCCCAAGAAGTTGCAAACAGTGGTCCAGAGAGGTCCCCTGCACCTTCCATTCGTTTCCCCCAGTGGTTACTTCGTGCATACCCACAGTGTCAAAACCAGGAAATTGACGGGTCCAGGATGCTTGTGTGTGTGGCGTCATGTAACCACCCCAGCAGCCGAGGTACAAGGGCTGTTCCGTCATCACAACGAGCCCCGTGACTCATCTGAAAATAGGGGTGAGCAGCGAGGGCCACCGCCTGCTTTCCTGAGTTTCCTAGCACAAAGGGCAGAGGCCAGAACAAGCAAAGAGAAAGGTATATCAGAGGAAACAGCTGATAACTGCAAACAGAAAAACCCTCAAAACACATAGCGAATAGCCCCAGAGAAATAAGAGTCAGTATTTTGTCAGCGAAATAAAACAGGATGCTATAAAAGTCAGAAGAGGAAATAATTCTTAGAAATTAAAAACACACCATTAGAAGGAAAAAAGCGTTGACAAAGACTCCCAGGAAATAGACCATCTGAAATCTAGGCGATCTGTAGAGGGACGACAAAGGGCAGAAACGTATCAAAAATGAGAAATGTTTCCAGAATTGATGATCACAAGGTTCCAGGGTGGTGAATGGGAAAAGTCCTAACTTGCACATTCGTATAATTCCAGAACACTGGGGATAAAGCTTCCAAAGCGACCAAATAGTCACTGAACAAGTTTGGGAATGAAGATGCATCGGATTCTCAACTTCACGGGAAGCCAGAAGGCAATGGAGTAGATTTACAGTCCGACATGGTAGATTAAGCTAATGTACCATAGAACCACTCTTACTGCAATCACTTAGAAGTGCTATGTAAAACATAACAAACATGTTAAATATAACTGAACATATGCGAAAGAAATGAAATAAGACGCAGAATCAAAGAGAGAACCTGAAACCAGAGTAGGCTGCTGATGTCCTGGCAGCTCTGGGGGTTTGTGTGTGTTAGTTGCTCAGTTGTTTCTGACTCTTTGAGACCCCGTGGACTGTAGCCTGCCAGGTTACTCTGTCCATGGAATTGTCCAACCAAGAATACTGGAGTTGGGTTGCCATTTCCTCAGTTGCTCAGCAGTGTCTGACTGACTCTTTGCAACCCCATGGACTGCAGCACACCAGGCTTCCCTGTCCATCGCCAACTCCCAACTCCCTCATACTCATGTCCATCAAATTGGTGACGCTATCCAACCATCTCATCCTCTGTCATCCCCTTCTCCTGCTTTCAGTCTTTCCCAACATCAGGGTCTTTTCTCCAGTGACTCGGTTGTTCGCATCAGGTGGCCAAAATATTGGAGCTTTAGCATCAGTCCTTCCAGTGAATATTCAGGGTTGATTTCCTTTAGGATGGACTGGTTTTATCTCCTTGCAGTCCATGGGACTCTCAAGAGTCTTCTCCAACACCACGTTCAAAAGCATCAGTGTCTTCGGTGCCCAGCTTTCTTTATGGTCCAGCTTTCACATCTATACATGACTGCTGGAAAAGCCATTGCTTTGACTGTAGGGACCTTCATCGGCAATTCCTACTCCAGGGGCCCTTCCTTACCCAGAGATTGAACCCACATCTCCTGTGTCTCCTGCATTGCAGGCAGATTCTTTACCCACTGAGCCATCAGGAAAGCCTTGGGGATGTTTACTGGGCCCTGAAACAGGCCCTAATAATAATATAACTTTGGATTCTTTTAAAAATGTATAGAATTGAAATAGAAATCCCCATTAAAGGGCCATTAACTGGTAAAGGGGGAAAAACAGACATGATAAAATCTCCCCTATGGAGCCAGGGAAATGATGAGGAAGTTTATCACTGCCCTACACTCAGATGGTGGGGAAAATCTCCTGTGAGCGATCGAAACATCCGAGTTTGAGGTCTGTGTTTATAATCCCTACGTGTTTCAGAAATCCCCAAGCCAGCACCAGGCTGGTGATATTCCTGGAGCTACTTGCAGAAAGAAAAGCAAAAAGTTTGTAGAACGACCCTTGCATAGCTCAGGCCACCTGGAATCCTACGATCTCCACAAATTACGAGCTTGTGCCAATAAATTATTAAACATACAGAAATCATAAGCAGGAGTCAGGTGTCACAACAAACAGGAGGATTTCCAACATTTTACAACTTCAGGTGATAGAAGAGATCTTAATGTTTAAGGTGATCAAAGGGCTTAAAGAAAGACTAGAAATCAAGAAAAGAATAGGATACAGTACATTTTAAAGAAGCTAGTTTTGTTTTTAAGGAACCACGTAAAATCTCTATGATGAAAACTCTAGCCATTGCATATAAAACCCAACAGAGATGTTAAATGGCAAAATAGACACGCCCCAGGAGAGAATTATGTGTGAGCCAGAAAAGAGATCTGAAGAAGTTAAGTGGACTTAGCACAGAGATCCAGAGAGGTGGTGCAGAGGGGAGGAATTGAGGAGGGCCCAGGCCCACTGATGGAGTTCCCAGAGGGCTCGGGCGCATCTTAAAAGCAGCTTGAGAGGAAAACGCAGATCGCTCCAGCGGCTCACCGGTGAAACTCAGCCAGTGTCTTCATAGTAGTAGGGAGGTCAGGCCGCGATGGAAGAAAATCTTCACGAGGACCATCAAAACCAGCACATCATTCTATCGCGAGAACAGAATACAGGTGTTTCAGTGGGTACAGGAGGTTCGGGAGAGAGGGGGCATGTCTGTGCCTGTGGCTGAAACCAACATGATACTGGGAAGCAGCTGTCCTCCAATTAAAGATGAATTAACTCAAGAATATATAAGCATTTTCTCAGAAATAGAAACCCCAGTTTATTCACTCACAGATGCTCGCTGGACTTCAGGAAGAAGGAAGCTAAACCCAGGTCAGAGAGAGAGATGGCGTGTGGAGACAGCAGAGACTTGTGGTGGAGCTGAATGGTGGTCAGCGTGTAAGACCGTGGTTGTTTCTGGTTTGAGGAGAGTTAGCAGCTAAAATCCTGGCAGGCGCTCAGTGGGGATGCGGGAGGGGGTCATGGCAGTGAACACAGAGATCTGTGAACTGTTAGGGAAGAGTGGGGGGGGGCAGCTGGTTTCCTCTAGACTTTCTGAGTCAGTCGGACACGTTAAAACGCTCAGGGTAGAAACAGGATCGAAAGCCTTCAAACCAATAGAGGGAGAATGTTCGGAATTATAAAAACTAGGTCATTTCACTGGAAGAAAGAGGAAAGAAAAAGTGCAGTAGACCAAAAGCCCTACAAGTAACGGAAGGAAATCCACACGGATCACAGTGAATATAATCGGAGCAACAGCGCCAGGTCACCCCGGAGGCCCTCAGTTTGGATGAGACGAGCCCTCGACGCTGCATGAAAGCCTCACAACCAGCCAGTCACCTGGCAAGCGCTCCCACCCAGGCCTGTGAGGACTGGAGATATGATGTAGTCCCTCGGACCTTTCTCCGGAAGCTGGGGGGAGGTGGGCTCTCCTAGACCAGGGGGTGTCCTGGGATCCAGGCCACGCGATCCTACCCAGGCAGGCATTGGAAAGGCGGGCTGGAATCTGCAGGAGGGAGAGGGACAAGACCAGAGCCGTCCTGTTAGATGGAGCCCCCCGGGGCTGGGGTGGAGGGCTGACCCCTGGGCTGGGCCGATGACCACAGTCTCTGTGTGATGGGACCCTGCCCTTGAGCAGCGGCTGGTCTGGTTGGGGGAGCAACTCAACGTGTTCAGAGGTGGCGGCCAGCAGAGGTTCTCTCATTGGGCACACACGACGACATTTACGAGGCTGAAGCCGAGCCCTGCGGCCTGGCCGAGCCAGCAGAAGGCTTGGCTGGCACACTTGGCTGGCCTGTGGGACATCAGCCTTGTGGAGGGGGCTGGACCAGAGGTGCCACCCTGGCTACCTCGCAGGCCACACTCTTGAGAGCCTCCCTGGGCAGCTCCCACCAGACCTATCTTTGAAGTCTTAAAGAGAGTCCCTTCCCCAGCCCACATGCCCTCCCCGATCCCTCCAGCCTAGTTCCGAAGGAGCTGCCACCCTCCACCGCCTGCTTCCTGGGGGACCAGTGGCTCTCTGCTGGGGGTGCAGCTGACCACTGCCTCTGTCCCCGGCCCAGTTCCCGTGGTTCCCCCATGGCCAAAGCCATCTGCTTCCCAGGGCAGGGCAGGGCCGGTGCTGCAGGAGAAGGAAGCAGGGCGCTCAGAGAAAGCCTTCCTGATGGGGTGAGGCCCGAGCAAAGACTGGAGTCAGCTGTCTGCACACATGTAGAAGCTGGGACTATCACCGTGGCGGCGCCTCGCGTGACTGCTCATTGCACTTCTGTGCCCCGCCTCCTCTTGGCTCCTCCTGGCCTGATGTTTCGTTAGCACCAGGCACACGCAGCATCTGGCATCCTCGTAGGTGTGCAGATTGTCGCGTGAGTGTGTGTATAGATGGATGGATGGTCCGTGGTCGTGTGAGCAGCCTGTGACATGTCAAGGGAAGCCAACCCAGGCTTCTGCAGGGCGGGCTGTGTCCCTGCCCGGCCGCTGGGGGAGGAGGGGCGGGTCTGGAGCCCAGGCCCGAGGAAAGCGGGGTTCACACGGGGTGCCCCGTCGCATCCTCCCCCTGCACGGTTCACTGCACAGCTTTGTGCTTCACCTCCCGTTTCAGGGCAGTCCCAGCTGACCAGTGAAGTAAGCCCTGAAATCGCTGGCAAAGCATAAGCAGGGGTGGGCAAGAGAACTGCCGTTTCCATTACTCACCACACGCCACTTGTGTCCTGGAGGCCTCCATCTCAGAACCGCCACAGACCTGCCACCCGCTGTCACCCTCGGGTGACTCGGTTGGACCTTGAAAGGATGGTGGCAGAGCGCTTGTCCCGTCTTCCTCCGCTCAGATTGATGGGGGGTCCTGGATGCAGCCTGCGGGAGGTGGGAAGGATTCTTCAGACGCTAGTCTGGGGTCGTCTCCTGGTTCTCCTTCACACTTCTGGTCCTGCAGTGTCGTGGCCAGAGAAAGAAGGCCAGCTCGTGTCGGCGGGATGGGCTTTCCCAGTGGCACAGTGGTGAAGAATCTACCTGCCAATGCGGGAGATGCGGGTTCGATCCCTGGGTCAGCAAGATCCTCTGCAGTTGGAAATGGCAACCCACTCCGGTATTCTTGCCTGGGAAATCCCATGGAACAGAGGAGCCTGGCAGGGTCTAGTTCATGGGAGGGCGAAGAGTTGGACACGCCTGAGCGGCTTAACATGCACGCAGGTTGGAGAGAGAGCAAGGCTGAAATGTTTCTCGTAAAAGGTATATATACCCCGGCAGGTCTCCAGCCCTTCCTCAGGCAGGGGTGCTGATGCTCCAGGGCAGCCATGGTAATGTGTTAATGCATCTCCATGGATGCTGATTGCGACAGTCCTTCAGAGAACAGAAAATAGTCACCTTCTGTGCTCCGAGGGCTTTCTGTCTTTGGAGGAGTTGTGAACTTGCAGGACCAAGCTGGGCCTCTGGTGCCTACAGGCGTTTCCTCCTCACCACTCTCCAGCTCGTGGTGGCGAGTCCTTTCCTTGTTCCCAGCCACGCCAGTTACCACACGCTCTGCCCAGAAGCCAGCTGCTCAGTAAGCATTTGTGCTTAAGCTACCCAGTCCGCCCCTGCTCTAATTCTGGTGACATGGGGTGGCTGAGGAAAGGAAGCTGTGATGATCTAGGTGGGCTCTGGTGAGTGGTGAGGCCATGTCAGCTGCTCCCCGGCGGGGCCAGCCTGTTTGTGGGGCTCTGGGTGGCTGTGCCATGGACCGAGGGGATCAGGCCAGTTCAGGAGGCCATCAGCACTTTGTGAGCAGCTGGCTGTGGGACCGTCACTTGGTGATGTGAGGTCCTGACTTGCTTTCCATCCTAGTGGGGGGGCCTCACCTCGCTTCCTCCTCTGCTTTTTGTGCCTTGGCCAAAGCTCTTGCTTCCTGGGCTAGGGGTAGGGAGAGAACATGTTTTGCAGCCCCCCCCCCCCCAGTCCCTAGGGGGAAAGGTGGAGTTTTGGAATTGAGGAAAGCAGTTGTTGAGGACCACAATTCCAGGAGAGCCCTGGAAGCTCCTGCCCCCCGTGTGGATTCCCCTTGCCTGTGGGGCAGCTCAGGGTGTTGGTGGGATGGGGGCACAGAGCCCACACAGATGGTGAGGATGAGGACAGAACTGCCCAGGAGGTGCGCCACCCTGCTCGCCCCGCCCAGCCCACCTCAGTGAGAACCCGCCCCAAGGGAAGACTTGGCCTGGGACCAGGGCTCTGGTGTGTCGTTTTTACTGCCTTTTCCTCCCTTATTTGCATGTTTTAAATAGCAATGCAGACTGAGTCCCTGTCAGTCTGAGTCTGCTGTGGAAGGTAGGTTGCGTTTCGCAGGGAGTATGGCTGTTGATCAGGAACCGATTCTCAGCATTTGGGAGCGTGGACTCCAGGGGCTGTGGCTCTCGTGGGGGGAGGTGTCCCCAGCCTGCCACTGCGGGAACAGGCCCAGCTCTCTGCCGGCCAGCGATGACATCATCTTGAAGGTGATGTCACGTTTCTGTGGGTTTGAAAGCGGGGGAGGTGAAGAAGAGGGAGCAGGAGCGCCAGGGAGCTGAGGTCCCGGTGGTCGTCCCTGAGGACTAGGCCAGGCAGAGGCTGGGCTTCCTGCCAGGGTGGTTCTTTCTCAGACTTGGGGTTCTTACCCGCAAGGAGAGCCACATTCGATGCACCAGCTCCCGCCCGTCCGGTTACCCTGCTCTAGAATCCCCGCGGTTCTTGTGGCCACAGTGTGGGGCCCGGTGCTGCCTTCCCGCCTGAAGGTCTCCACTGTGGGAGAACCAAGCCCCCAGGTGTCCAGGGACGTGTGCTGGCAGGTTCTGCTCTTTACCACCTAGGCAGCAGCCGGCCTGGGTCAGGTCCCAGGGCCCTTGGCCCCCAGAGCCTGGGGCTATTTTCTTGGTGTCTGTCTGGAAGCTGACTGGGGCCGGGGTCTGGACTACCTGAACAGAGGTCAGAGTTGGGGCCGCATCATTTAGAGAACCTGCTCAAGGGCTGACCCGCTGGAGTGTGTCAGGGATAACACTGGGGGGGGCAGGTGTGAGCCCAGCCTCACTTTGCTTTGCTAGTTATTGTAATCCACCTCACTTTGCATCTTGAGCCCCAGGTTTTTTATCTTTAAAGTTTTTTAAAAAATTAATACCAGGGACCTCCCTGATGGTCCAGTGGTTAACTACAGAGGACAAGGGTTCTATCTCTGGTCAGGGATCTAAGATCCTGCTCAGGCCACGGTGTGTGGCCCAAAGAAAACCATTAAAAACAAATGTCCCTGAGTAGTCAGGGACCTGTTTTGTTTTAGAAGAAAGAGAGACATACTGGTTGAAAATAGAGCTATTGTAACCAGGCTGGTAATCGGACTCACCCAGGGAACATTAAGAACTAGACTGCTGGTTTCACCTAGAGATTCATTCAGTAGGTGTGGGATTTTATGTATATATCAGGCATCTGTGTTTTTGAAAGAGCGCTGAGGATTCTGATAGTTGCTTTAAAACTTAGTCCTCCTCCCAAGGGACCTGCCGAGGTGGCGTCCGTTTTTCTTCATAATCTTTTGTTATTTCAACACTGCTGGGTTAAATATATCTAGACTTCCCCACTTTGGTTTTATGGGGCCATTGGTTCGTTTCCACCAGTTGCCCTTCAGAGATCAAACATAGTAGTGGGTGTTCAGCCAAAACGCTGCCTTGCTGTTGCTGATTTTAGGGCTTGGCATCTGGAGGTGGGTGTCCAGTAGTTGAGATATGTTTTGAATCCCTCACTCTCAGAACCGTGTCCTCCTGATTCAGACCTGTGATAATATGAATTCTAGCTGAGATGTCCTTCTTCCCGTGTAAGACCTAAAGGAGCTCGGAGGAGGGAAGTTTCATGCTTAGTCAGACAGAAAAGAAAGTCAGGCCAGGGTCTTGTGTGCTGGCGTCTGCTCAGGGCTCACACCTTCTCCTGCGACGGCGCAGGGGCTCTGTGAGGCTCCAAAGCTGCCCTGGTCCCGGTGGGGGCCGGCGGCGAGGCTCACTCCGTGAGGGCCAGCTCCGTGACCACTGCCTGCGAACGTCTCCAGGCCCTTGCTCCTGAGCAGGCTGTAAGGACTCCTTCCCCTGCCCCCGCTCGCTCCCCAGGGCCTGAGAGCGCCGCGCTGACCCCTGGCCCGCGCTGTCTCCTCCGTGCTGGGTCCCTGGCTCACACCTCTCCCAAGGTAGGCACCTCAGCACCGCCGTGCCACCAGCTGAGCGCTGTCTCCCACGCACTCTGATTCACTCTTGGCCACATCTCCTTCGTCCACGTCACTCTTGGTCGTGGAGGTGGGTGTGTCTGCCCTCATAAAAGAGGAGAATTGTGATCATATAAACAAGGTGGTGACTGGCAGACTCCAAGATTCCCTGGGATTTTCTTTGAAATAGCTCCCTGATGCTGAAATCCTTTCAGTTTATACACGACTTTTTAGAAATGCCCTCTTGCCTCTCCTTTCTATGTCTGTAGGTGTTAATTTCATTATTTGTTTCCTCCAGCTGAGGTCTGAGTTCCTGGGGAGAAACCTTCAGGGGCGCAGTCCAGGCTCTGCCCTGGCGCTCCAGTCTCAGGCTTCTCAGGCCAGGGGTCTTTGAGGGTGCACATTCCAATGGACTCCCCACATGGCCCCTCAGCAAGGGCAGGCGCTGGGCAGGTAGACCCCAGGGCTCCCTGAGGGGAAGAGCTGAGCTCTGGAGCCGGAAAGGGCTGCCCTTCCCAGTCCCAGGGGCCACCCCTAGGCGGGGGCTGGAGGAATACTTCCTCCCCACCCCAGGGAGTCTGCTTTTTTGAGATCTGTCAGGGTTTTAGGACTTAAAAATCAAACATAGAGGTTAACAGCAGCCCCCAGGAGCCATTCAGTCTGTGCCAGGGGCGTCAGGCCAGTTGGTGCCTGAGTGACACGCAGTGCCCTAGGATGGGTATCCCTTCCATGCCTTGAAATAGTGACGGCAGGTGTCTGAGGCACACGCGGAGGCTGGTGTGCATCCTGGGAAGCTGTGCTTCTTCCACGCGGAGTCCTGACGCTTGAGGGTGGGCTCAGCCTGCCCCGCTGGACACAGGCCCTTTTAGCTGTTCCTCTCTTGCTGCCTTTAAAATGCCAGTCAGAAGAGCCAAGATTTGGCGCTATGTATCAAAATTGCTTTAGGAACCTTTTCAGAATGCCTGTTTTCAGACTACCATCCAGGGGACCGACTGGGCAGGGAGCCTGGGCTGGTCCCCTCCTCCTACCCCGAGGCCCCTCTGTTGAGCCGCTGTTACGTGAGGACAAGATGCCATGCCCATGGGTCACCCGGAGACCTTGTTAACCAGTGGACTCTAAGGTGGCCAGGCTGGCTGGGGCCATGAGGAGGCCCGCCAGATGAGGAAGGACAGTAGCAGGTCCGGGGGTCTGGGGCAGTCCCCTCACCTCTCCGAGCCTCCAGCCTGCTCTGTGGAGTGAGAGAGACCACAGCAGGACCTCCAACCTTTCCATGCAGGGCTTGTCCCCGCACAGTGCAAGCCCCGTGAAGGTCTGCCGGCGGGGTTCCCAGCCTGGGTCATCGTTCTGTAACCTAAGCTGACATCAGACACGTGGGGGTGAGGGGGGTGTCTGCGGAGCAGCGCTGAGCTCTCTTTGAGCCTGCTCTCTGCCTACTCAGGGATGCCCAGCAGCCCAGCCATCAGGACAGGCCTGAAACCATGCTGTTGACTTCTCCTTTACCTCTTGAGGAGGGAGTTCTTCTCATTCTGCAGCTTCCCGTCTCGTGCCCTCCTTCTGAATCCAGGAGTCCTGGGTTCTTTTGTCCTTTTTGGAGCCAGGCTGATCAGGCTGGGGCCAAGACACTGGGCGCAGCGCTGAGTTCTTGAAGGCGGGCGTGGCCCTCCCTTCGAATGCTGCAGCATCTGCAGAGACCCAGCTCTGCTGCCTGGGCTTCAGTTGGTCCGCTGCCAGGCACAGATCTCTGGTCCTTCCCCCTCACTTAGCAGGCAGTTGGACTCGGTCCCCTTTCTATCCCCTTGGGCTGTCTCTGCAAGCTGGCAGGCCGCAGCTGCCGTTTCCAGGCAGTGATGCAGTCATGCTGCATTGCCTGGCCCTGATTGCGGGCTTCTGGTCTGCCGTGTACCATCAGAGCAAAGGGGCCCCTGGGATGGGGCCACCATCCCAGGGGGTAAGAGTGTAGAGGCCTGGCCAGCACAGCTTTCATCTGAAAGGGTGTGTGTGGGGGGTGTACCCCTTGCCTTCATTTCTGATGGACGTTTCCTCTGCAGCCTGGCCCTTCCCACCTCCCCCACCTGCCCTTTGGCAACAGAAGTTTTTGTGTATTTACTCGCATAAGTGTTTTCATTTTGTCTCCCCTCACCTAAATGTAAGCTCTGTAAAGCCGGGACACATAACCTTCGTGTTTGTACTCTTGTCTCTTTCTGAAATCTATAGAAAACACTAAAAAACTATTGAATTGATTGACCTCAGTCTTTGGATTCAGCGGAGCTTCTGCTGAGTGGTTTCCGTAGCATGTGATTGACAGAGGCACCAGCGTTGGTCTGCTCTCCCACTGCCCAGCCGTTTCCGCCCCTTCCCCCGAAGGCACGTGAGGCCCTCTGGCCGTTTGTGTTTGCTAGTAAAACCTTCGGTCCTCAGGTGGGCAGCTTGCTGATGGCTGGGTTTTTAGGGACTTTCAGTCACATGATGGTCAACTGCTGTGAGAAGGTCATTACACCGGCATTCACTAGGCTCACTGGCCAGTCAGCTCCCCAGATCCATTCAGAACTGAAAGCTCGGCTCCAGCCCATAGTTAGTACCGTTTCCTGCCACTCCCAGTGGAACTTTTCTGCAAGCCAGCATACCGACATTTTAAGTAAGGTCAGAAAGAGTTAAAGAGTGTCCCCAACCCCACGGTGTCTAGGTGTAAATGTTTGGATCCTAGGATTTTTAATCGTTGGCTTGGTTCTGGCTCTGGCCTAGCTTCTGACTAGAAGAGACATCTCCCCCCACTTGATATAACTGGCTGAAACCCGAGCCAGAAAGGACCCAGCCGGAGAGGACCCGCAGAGCAGCTGGTTGGGGTGGGGGCTCTCAGACACCTTGAAAATGACCCGGCATTGAGTACACCTTTTACATCGTGACCCAGGACTCAAACATGTTATTTATGCAACTGGAAAAGTTTTCTCAAGACAGTACTTACCCTTCCTGTATGTGATGCACCCAGTGTTGGCCATGACCCACTACATTGATTTCATAACCCACTAATGTGTCCGAACCCTCAGTTGGAAACATTGTTGCTCAGGAATTCCTTGGCGGTCCAGTGGTTAGGTCTCCCCACTTCCACTGCTAAGGGCCTGGTTGGCGAATGGTGATCGCACAGGCGAAACTGCACAGCAAAAAGAAAAAAACACCTCTGCCCTAGGGAGCATCCGTTCTGGGATTCCCGAGGCTTTTTCATTATTCTGCACCGAGGGTAGACTTCCCAGTCCGCCAGCACGGCTTCCCTGGCCTCCAGATTGCATTTGTATTGGAAGGAGGGAGTTGGTATTCCGGGGCCCGCCCTTCTCCTTTCCCCACCCATCTCGGCACCGGATTCTTCTACATCCTTAAGAGTGTGTGCATTCCTTGTTTTACATTTGTATTCTTGTCAAGCTTTGGATCCCTAGGAGGCACTGAAAAGAGTCTCACCTACCTCAGTCCTAGATTTTAGCATTGTGCTGTTGAATAGTTTCCTTTAGTCTCACCCCCCAAAATGAGCTGGGCTTCTCAGCCAGTGGCCAGCGCACCCTGCCCCCGTCTCGCTCTGGAGTGCAGCAGGGTGGCCTCTGCAGTGAGCCTGGCTTCTCACAGCCAAGTGGACCCAAGGGCAGCAGGACTAGGACCTACTGCAGCCTCTGCGACGTCGGCTGAGGGAGCGGAGGGGACTGGTTAGGAGGCCCGAAGTCCCCCCACCCTCACCTCACCCCGCAGTGGCCACTGTGCTGGCTTGAGGGGCGGGAGGGATCGTGTTTCTCGGATTGTTTTTACCCCTTGGGAATAGCAAGCCTTTAGAAAGTTCCAGCACTGGTCTGACCTCATCATATTTCTTTGAGGAATCGTTCTTTAAGGCCTGGCCTAGGTAAACAGCCTCATCGCCTGAGTGTGTCTGCTGAACCTGCCACTTCCCGCACCCCCACCCCCACCCCAGGAAGGGCCTGACTCAGTCCACTGACCACAGCTCAAACCAGGGTCACAGCAGGCCAGTCCCCGCCCCCGGCACACACACACCATCTTCCACATCTTCCACTCACTCGCCAGGGGCTCCATGTGGGGCTGGCAGAGAGCTGGTCCTTGAGCCCCGAGTTCGAAGCTAATCCCATTACTAGGTGAGGATCTGGTGCGGCCCACATCACTAACCCCCGGAGAAGCCCACGTGGTTCTCTTGCCGCGGGTCTGAAGGACATGTGTCTCTCCTCCCCTGTGTTTTGGCCTCGCCAGAGTTTGACAGGACAGTGGTGAGTGGGCGGCTTCCAGCCTGGACACAGATGCTCAGGCCCGTTTCAGGGCCTTCCTCTGACTGTTGTCCGACTTCCGGCTGCTTCCCCTTTCACGCTAGGGGGCCCGTTAGTGGATGTTGATCTAGGGACCAGGCAGGAAGGCCCCTTTTATCCCTCAGGCACGTGCTTGGGCCCCACTGAGCATGCCAGCCCATTGGGCCACCCAGGCCTGTAGGATGTGATGTTCAGATCACTGGTAAGGAGCGTCTTGCTTCAGCTTCCTTGTGTTTTCAACCAGTTGATCAGCCTTAGTTTGCCTTTTTCTTTCCTTAGAACATTTTTATTCAGTGAGTCAGGTTCTTCCAGGTCAGCCGGAAGCAGTGTTACGAATAAGGGTCTAGACCCTGAGCTGCGGCACCATCAGTGCCCAACAACAGAGCTGCAGCTCAGGGGAGCCGTGTGCGCCTTGGGTGGCCTGGGGGGCAAGGGGCAGAGCCCCCCGGGAGCCCAGAAGGGGGCGAGGCAGACGAGCACAGCCTCCCTGCCGGGTCGCCATCACCCCACAGGGTCACCACTCCTTCCTGTGCCACCGCCTTGCTTTCTGCCTTGAAGTACCTCATCGGTTCCAATCCCAGGAAGCAGCCAGGGGGCGATCCTTTAACCCGCCACAGTGTCCACACCACCGGGCTCTCCTGGGAGCAGCCTCAGGGCTCCTCAGCCTCCAGGCCGATGATGCTTTGGGCTGCTCCTGGGCTGTCCTGTGGTTTGTTGGGTGTTTAATGGCATCTCTGGCCTCCACCCACCAGGACTCCCTTCCCCCAGCGGTGATACAGCGGACTGCACCCAACCAAGGAGGAGACTCTGTCCTGGCTTAGTTTCCCTATAGAGCCTGGCAGTTTCCTGGAGCTGGCACAGCGCCCCCTGGTGTCGGCCCCCGTGCCCAGCACCTGTGGTCTGGGTACTGGATCTCTCTGGAGGGCGGGAGGAGCAGAGGGTACTCTGCTGAGAGAGACCAGGAGGCGTCTCCCACCTGGCAGCCTTGGCCTTGGCGAGTGCTCGGGGGCCCTCATGACATCCGCCAGGCTGAAGCCACGACAGCTGCCTGCCACGTGCTCCAGAAATGAACAGAGCAGTTACTGCTTTCACAACCAGGGAAAGGACCGCTGTCTTGCAGAGTGCATGGAGCTGCCAGAAATGCGTTCTGCTCCGAGCTTGTCTCTACAGCACTGAAAAGGGAGGAGCTTTTTATGTGGTTAAGAGAATGGACTCGAGCCCGACTGCCCGCGTTCAAGTCCAGGCTGCACCACCTAGGAGCTGTGTGACCCTGCACGCATGACTTCATCTGCTCTTTGTCTCAAGTCTGCCCTGTAAGGCCAGGATGGTGTACTGATTCCACGGAGTTGTGGAGGGTTTCTCAGGTTAAAACACGTGAACTGCTTGGAGACCACATGCTCGCAGAGTGTGACTCACAGCAGGTGCGCTGTCGCTGTGAGGAGAGGCCTCCAGAGCCTGTGAGGTGCCAGGAGCACGTGCCTGGGGCAGGGAGAGGCGAGGAGGACCAGGGGAAGGCCTGGTCTGTGGGCGGTACCCGGCGGACGTGCAGAGAGCCGTCCCTGGTGTGGGGCACGCGGGCGCCCAGAGGCAATGTTGTGGAGCAGAGAGGAGAGCCTGGCGAGTCATCCTGCCCTCTCGGGCATCTTCTGGGATTCCCAGAGGAGGGCACATGGACAGAATCGTGGCGCCTGCGCCCCGCTCTCCTCCCTGCCATCCCTGCCACTCCCACTCGGCACGCACTGTGTCCCTGTCGTGCAGGATTAGAGGAGTCTGGAGACCCAGCTTCATGGTGGAAGGGAGTCAGGCTCTGGCAGGAGGCTGAGTGCAGGTCGGGAGAGCCGCACCCGCGGGCGCAATGGCTCCCCAGGCCCCACCCCCCACCCCCCAGGAACTCTGTGACCTGCCTGCCCCACGTCCTGGCAGTGCTTCCACAAGGGGAGGAAGGAGAAAGCCCGCCCCCGGCCTGGCCGTGATGCCAGCTTTCACGAGCTGTGGCGTTCTTGCTTGGGCCTTTGAGCAGCAGCCTCAGCGTCCTCTCTGTCTGCTGGGGCAGTGGGGCTGGGCCATGTCCACGCTGGGCCACTCCCATCTTTTCCCCATGGCGCTCTCAGGGACCAATACCAAGGTGGGGCCGCTGTGCCTCACATCCAGGCACGGGGTCACCTCCCACCCCTCGCTCACAGCCCCTCTTCCAGAGGGCTTCCCCTCGCTGCAACTCCTGGTTTCCTTGGCAACTTGGAAAGACCTGTAGTTGTGGCTTTTTGAAGTCTAAAACGGGAGCAGAGGTTTGAGATAGAGCGGGACAGCACTGAAAATACCACGTCCTACCTGGGATTTGGACCTGGAGGGTTAGAGGACGGGAGGTTGTTGGAATTAGCCAAATGGCACCGTCATTCCAGTACCTTCTCGGCAGAGTTCCATGTGGCCCCTCAAAGCCTCCTGGGGTCTCGGAGCCTGAACTTGGGGTCATCAGCCTGCACCTGGGGACAGCGGAGGCGGGTGGTGTCATCATAGTGGGCCTTGGCTGAGCGCTTACTATGAGCCAGGCGCCCGGTGGCCGTCTGTGCTTCCACCTCCTTGTGAATCTTCTGAGCCTCTGGGGGCTGCAGTGCCGTCTCGTCTCTGGTGAAGGTCCGCTGTGCCTAATCTGGGGCTCCCTCACTGAGGGAACATCTCTGTCGCCTGTTGGTGGCGGGCCTGTTGCCTCCGCTTTACTTGTTTCATAAGTCACATGAGTGCCGGGGTTTTGGTGACCTTGAGCGTGTCTCCCTTTCTAGCACCTCAGGCCGTCACACGGAGGTCACCTTTCCAGGCCCCAGGTTCGCTGGTGGCGATAATGACCTTGAGGGTCTTCAGCTGGGAGTCTGGGAACAGCTCCGCCCCCCTCCTCGTTTGGGGTCTTAGAGGTTCTGAACTAGGGAGGTGGGCAGTCCCAGAGCCCCCCCCCATCCTCAGGATGCAGTGAAGGACCTCAGAAGAGCTGCCTCAGGCTTGGGGGGCCAGTGTGGAAGGTGGGCTGGCTCAGTAGAGAAGCGTCAGGCTGTTGTGGGGATCCTGTGCCCAGGATGTGGTGGGGGGACACCCTGTCATGGAGGGAAGGGGTCAGCGCTTGCTGTGCAGTCAGCCGGGCTCCAGAAGCCGGCGTCCTGAGTTACTCAGCAGCCTGCAGTCCTCCTCGGGGCCGTTGATAAGGAGCAGGCTGCGGCTGGCCGGGCAGGATAGCCCAGATTAGAAGGTGGTGCGGCTGATAGCTGCCTCGGGTGCCCCCGGCCTTGTGTCACGCTCCTCCTCCAGCCCACCTTCCCCAGCACTCAGTGGCAGGGGCACAGGGCAGGCAGAGGCAGAGCGAGGACTCCACTTACTGCAGGAGGTTTGCCTCTCGTTTAAGTGAGGCTTTCCGTGGTCTGTCACTTAGCCACCCTTTCCAGTGTGATTGGCTCCCTCCTGTGAGCCCGACACTTGCCTTGGACCCGTCTGTCCACTGATCCGGGTGCCAGGGAGGGGCGCATGGGATTTGGGAAAGCCGGGCGGGACTTGGGGGTTTTGCGTTGGGCTGCACATAGTGAAGTGTCACTGCACTAAGGAGCTGGGAGGGGACCGTACCCCATGTGACTGGAGGCCCGAGTGCTCACTCTCCGCTCTCTATTGCAGCTGAAGCTCGAGGACCGCTCCGTGGTGCCCCGCGATGTGGTCCGGCACATGCGCTCCACTGTGAGTCCTGCGTCCCACCGGCGGGCATGGCCTGGGGCAGGCCGGGGTGGGTCCGGGGATCCCCCGGGGCGCCTGCCTGGTCCTGGACATCTTCTCGTCCTCAGGACAGCCAGTGCGGCACCGTGATCGACGTGAACATCGACTGTGCCGTCAAGCTCATCGGCACCAACTGCATCGTCTACCCCGTCAACAGCAAGGACCTGCAGCACATCTGGGTGAGCGCCCGCTGGCCTCCCCTCGCGGGGCTCTGCTGTTCCCCCGCAGCCTCCTCCGGGCTGAGCGGCCAAGCCCAGCACTCAGCCTCTCCTTACAGCCTGGGGCGCTTTATGTCCTTTCTCTTCTAAGACATTTTGTCATTGTCTCTGAAACAAATTTTTTCCCAATAGTTTATTTACTTTTTTATGAATCCAGACTTGGTGAAAGTTGTAGGTACCAGTGTCTCCTGCAGCCTCTGGGCTCCTCAGCTGGCGCCGTCTCCCCACGTCAGCTCCTGTGTCTGTCTGTCCTCTCTTGCCCACCCCTCCCTTCCTCCCCCCTCTTTTCTCCTCTTTTCTGAAACTTTGGTTTTTTAACCTTTTTTTTTTGACCACACCATGCAGCATGTGGGATATTGGCTCCCTGACCAGGGATCGATCCCGTACCCCCTGCACTGGCCACGTGTTAACCACTGGACGGCCAGGGAAGTGTCCCCTTTTCTGAAACGTCTGAAAGCAAACTACAGATACGATGCCCTATGCCCCCTAAGTACTAGTGTTTATTTTCCCCAAAGAGAAGCACTCTCCTATTTAACCACTGTTCAGCCCCCAGATTAGGACCTTGACCCGTTCGTTACTGTCCATCTGCAGACCCCACTCAATTGTCCCAATAACCTCCATTTTCCACTTCTGACCCAGACTCCATCAGGAGCACATGCTCAGTTGTCGTCTCTTTGATGTCCCCCAGGCTGGAGCGGTTCCCAGTCCTGCTTTGTCTCCCTGTCCTGGGTGACCCTGAGCACAGGGCCACCCGACAGTGCCCGTGACAGCCTCGGGGCCTGCGCTTTTGGCCAGACTAGCCCAGAAGTGCTGCTCAGTTCTTCCCTGGCCCAGAACGCGCCTCAGCCGTAGCGTGAGGACGTTCTCTCTGCTCCCCAGTCGTATTGAGCTCTGCTGAGCCTCCTCCCAGCCAAGTCAGAATTCACCCCTTTGCCAGCGATCGTATTGGTTTTGTGGGGAGGTATTCCGGGATTGTGTCAATAAACTGGCGCTTCTCGACCCCCATCCACCAGCCTTAGCCTTCGTTAACAATTCCCACCCAACCCGCTGGCCCTCTGATGCCTGCTGAATGTCATTTCATGACACCATCACTGCCTGCTTTGTTATGAGTTTGGCATTCTACCATATGGAAGAGCTGTACTTCCTGTCCCATTTATTTCTTCGTTTTTTTACATCAGATGCAGAGACTCCTGTTTTATTCATTGGTTGTAATCCATTGCTTGTTTTGTTGCTTCAGTGATCCCACCCAGATTTGGCCAGTAGCAACCCCTTCAAGCTGGCGTCTGTGCTCTTTTGACATGTCTCCACCATTTTTTTAGAAACACTTTACTTTCCATATCGCATTATTTCTGATCCAGCCTAGGACCATCCGTTTCTTCAGAGAGCCCTAGTTTCTTTCAAAAGCCACGGTCTGGGTGCAGACTGGGTGTGCGAATTGCTCCTGGGCCCCATTCAGGGCCGCACTGGGGAATCCACGTATGCATATGCAGACGTGCACACACATCTGTGCGTGTGTGTAGGTGCACACGCACACACGTCTGAATATGCCCGTGCCTATCCTGTGTACGTACTGAGATGCATGAGTTCATCTCGACTCCTCCGACCCCAGTGCAGCTCCTCTCTCTTCCCCTGCCTGTGTTAGCGACCGCTGGCCCCAGCAGTGAGAGGCTTCGCCCTCGATGTCCTCCGTATAGCTATCCGTTTATTTAAATCACTTTACTCATGAGACTGGAATCACCCACCCTAGCCCAGTCCCACTCACACGTCCTGTGTCCTTGGAAGGCCTGGGTCCAGCCTCTGCCTCTGTGGCGGCGAGCAGCTGGGGACTCTTGGGGGAGCTTGCTGCACAGTTACTGGGTCCGGCCCATCCAGAGCCTTCCTGCCCTGTCTGCGGGGCCAGGAGGGACGGGTGTCCGGACGCCAGTGTCCTTGGTCGTTTCTCACCGCCCTGTCTCGCTGGTCTGCAGCCCTTCATGTACGGGGACTACATAGCCTACGACTGCTGGCTGGGCAAGGTCTACGACCTGAAGAACCAGATCATCCTGAAACTGTCCAACGGCGCCAGGTGCGGGTCTCCCCACCACGCAGGGGCCCTCGCAGGGCGGGGGCAGCTGGGGAAGGGGCCAAGGGTGTGTCCTAGGTCCTGCGAGGGCCCTGCCAGGGGCTGCAGGCCTCGCCTCTCAGGGCCCAACCCCGGGCTGCCCTCCTTGTCAGCCTGGCCAGATTCCCCAGCTCATTTCCTAGTCTTCCCTCTACCCTGGCTTGGGGAGACCCTCATCATCACATAGGACCCCCAAGAGGGGCTGATGCTCTCCTTTAGGCGCTTGAATGGGGTGAACGCTGAGATCTGCTGGTTGGGTCCTGTTTGTTTTAGAGAGTTCCTTGTTCCATGAGGGGACAGGTGTGGGCAGAGGTTGAATTCCCCATTTTAAGGCCCATGGAGGCACTGACCAACTCCTTACGGGGTCCTGGCTGCTTCGCCTCCCCTGAGGCTCTGGCACTGGGTCCTGTGCCCACCAAGCCCCCGTCCCCTGCTGCAGGTGCTCCATGAACACAGAGGACGGCGCCAAGCTTTACGACGTCTGCCCGCACGTCAGCGACTCTGTACGTTGGCTCCACCCCAGGAAGCTGGGGAGCGGAGGGCAGGGCAGGGGGCTTGTCTCCTGTTCCTCAGCCCTGGGCTCTGCAGAAGTGGGGCTTGGGAGCTTCTCGGCAGAGAGCCGGGGGCTGGCCCAGGCCCACTGCTGCGTCTTGGCCAGTTCTTCCTGGAAGGAGGGGCGTGTGTATCAGAAGGTGTAAAAGCCTGGGTGTTTGCAGGAAGCAGTAGAACTTTCTTTGCATTTTGTTGACTTTTTATCTCATCCTTTTAAAATCTCCCTTTTTCCTGGAATGTATGCAGTATTTTACTACGATGTGACATTTTAGAGCAGTGGTACATAACAGTTTGTAAGTAGTACTAGGAGAGTGTGTGTGATCAAGCAGGTTTGGGGACCCCTGCCCTTAGAGCTTTGTCCCCCCAGACCAGCAGCAGCACTGTTGTGGCCCAAGAGCTTGTTAGAAGCAGAATGGGTCAGCCACGCCTTTCAGCAAGGAAAACCTCTGGTGGTTTGTGTGCATCTGAGGTCTGAGAGGTGCTCCTCTCAGTCTTAGGGGGTGTGGAGCGTGGAGGCCTGGGGTGGGTGGCAGGTGCCGAGTAGGGGGTGCAGGTGTGGACAGTGTCCCCCACCCCTGAGGAGGCAGCCCTCACGGGGACCCTCCTCTGGCTCCCAATCCTGCAGGGTCTCTTCTTCGATGATTCCTACGGCTTCTACCCCGGCCAGGTGCTCATTGGCCCTGCCAAGATCTTCTCCAGCGTCCAGTGGCTGTCGGGCGTCAAGCCGGTGCTCAGCACCAAGAGCAAGTTCCGAGTGGTGGTCGAAGAGGTAGGGAGAGGGCAGGGCAGGGAGTGAGGCCCGGGCGCTCCTGCCCCGCCTCCCTCGCCTGGAAGCGGGCTGCTCTGAGGACAGGGGGAGCCTGGGCTGAGCGAAGTGGCGGGGTGGCCGGCGGCAGGTCCGCTGGGCCTTCTGGAGGGGAGGAGGCCTCCGTGACCTCTGGAAGTATCTGAACTACGAAGAAGACCTCCTTCCCTCTCTAGCGGACAGCTGCGGAAAGCAAGGGGCGCTAGAGTCAGTTGACTGCGGCCTTGTCCCTCCCCCCTTCCCAGGTGCAGGTTGTGGAGCTGAAGGTCACCTGGATTACCAAGAGCTTCTGTCCAGGAGGCACAGACAGTGTCAGCCCCCCGCCCTCTGTCATCACCCAGGAAAACCTAGGCAGGTGAGCAGCCCCAGCACGCCCCCTGCTCTAGCACCCCCAGAGGTGGTCCCCAGGCAAATCTCTGGGCCACAGGCACAGGTGCCAGGTGGGGGTTGCTGAGGACCCCCTCACCCAGCGCCCACCTCTCCCCTCTCCCCTCCCAGGGTGAAGCGTCTCGGATGCTTTGACCATGCTCAGCGGCAGCTTGGGGAGCGCTGTCTGTATGTCTTCCCAGCCAAGGTAGAGCCGGCCAAGATTGCCTGTGAATGTCCAGAAAAACACTGCGCCCAGGGGGAGGGCTCTATGGCCAAGAAGGTATGTCCTCGGGGTTGGGGCTTGGCGGGCGTTTGAGGAACTGGCCTTGAGCCATTTCCACAGCAGGAAGGTCTGTGCTTTAGGCCTTGGGGGGCAACCCTGATGACCCTTGCAGGCCAGTTAGGTGTATACAGCCGTCACCCCTCAACCAAGCTGCCGGGGGTCAGCTCTCCATGGCGCCCGCCCTCCCACTCTGCCGGCAGGTGAAGCGCCTCCTGAAGAAGCAGCTTGTGAGGATCACGTCTTGCTCCCCGGACGTCCAGTGCTCCAGGGACCATTCTGTGGAGGACGTAGGCAAGAAGGGGGTGGCCAGAGCCAAGAGTGAGACGGGCTCCGCCAGCCCTGAGGAGACGCCCGATGGGTCCTCCAGCCCGGTAGAGATGCAGGACGAGGGCCCAGAAGAGGCCCATGAGGCGGGCGAGCAGCTGCCCCCCTTCCTGCTAAAGGAGGGCACGGACGACAGGCTGCACTCGGCCGAGCAGGATGCCGACGATGAGGCCGCCGACGACACGGACGACACCAGCTCGGTGACCTCCTCCGCCAGCTCCACCACATCCTCCCAGAGTGGCAGTGGCGCGAGTCGCAAGAAAAGCATCCCCTTGTCAATCAAGAACTTAAAGCGGAAACACAAGAGGAAGAAGAATAAAATCACGCGCGACTTCAAGCCGGGGGACAGGTAGGCTCGGGGGCCCCCTCCTTCCCAGCTGGGTGTCCAGCCCGAGACCGTCCCCTGGCACCTGCACGCACGCGGGCTCACGGGCGCACACGCGGTCTACAAACCCTGTACAGGCTCAGGGGTGCCTGGGGTCGGCGAGGTGGGATGGAAGGATCTGGGAGTGGGAGAGGGCGAGACCAGGGTCCAGGGATTCTCTGGGAGGAGATGCTGGGCATGGAGACTGCAGGAGAGCAGCGCTGTTTCCTCCCTCCTGCCTGAGGCCAAGTTCCAAGTTACCATGCCCACGGGAGGGCTCTGGGGAGGGCGCGCCCTTGGCCTTTGCTCACGGGCCTGCCCGCAGGGTGGCCGTGGAAGTGGTGACCACAATGACTTCGGCGGACGTGATGTGGCAGGATGGCTCCGTGGAGTGCAACATCCGCTCCAACGACCTCTTCCCAGTGCACCACCTGGACAACAACGAGTTCTGCCCGGGAGACTTCGTGGTGGACAAGCGAGGTAGTGCCGGGAGAGGCTCAGGAGGCGGGGGCTTGGAGCTCTGGCGTCAGGCCTCCGCTGGGAGGTGGCTCCCCCTTGTGAAGCCCGGGACAGCCTTTCTGGCCACCTCTGACCGACCCAGGGAAGCAGGGGGTCCTGGGCCGCTGTGCTTGCCGGGCAGCTGGGGGGGTGCGGTCGGGGGCCCCACCGGTGGAGTGCCTTAGCTCACGCCTCCCCTGCGCTGGGTCCACAGCCCAGAGCTGTCCAGACCCTGCTGTCTACGGCGTGGTGCAGTCTGGAGATCACGTGGGCCGCACGTGCATGGTGAAGTGGTTCAAGCTGCGGCCGAGCGGGGACGACGTGGAGGTGAGCGGGGTCACCCCCGTGGTCTCCTTCAGGGTGGGCTCTGGTGAGCTGGGCATAGGCCCCCCCCCCCCCCCCCCCCCCGGGCTCACGACCGCCCATCCCGCCCCAGCTGATCGGAGAGGAGGATGACGTGAGCGTCTACGACATTGCCGATCACCCTGACTTCCGGTTCCGCACTACCGACATCGTCATCCGAATCGGGAACGCTGAGGACGGAGCCCCGCACAAGGAGGACGAGGTAGGGCGGCCTGCGTGGCCACCCCACGGAGGAGGCCGCCCGCCCCGCCCTGCCCCTGAGAGCCAGCCTGCCGGTCCGCACAGCCGCCCGCCGGGCGCCTCGGATGGTTTCTTCGGGGCGCCCAGCCCTGTGTCCAGTGCCGTGAGCATGGTGGCGGGCGCCGTAGGAGCACAGGGGTGGCCTGGGAGGTGACCCAGAGAGCAAGTAGGGACACATGGTGGGGTCGGGCAGATTCTAGGCAGGGGAGGAAGGTGGCCAGAGTCCCAAGGCTGGAGCCTCATCCGGGGAGTGTCCAGAGAGACCAGGCTCAGTGGACAGCGGGCGCTGGGCCTGTTTCAGCCAGAGGGCTGTGCTCTCAGTACTCAGGGTGGTCTCTGGCCGGCGCCCATATCCCTTCCATTCTCACGGCCTTGCCTCTGCCCTCACCCTTGGATAGCTGCCCCTTTGACCTCGTCCCGTTTGCCCTGCAGCCATCGGTGGGCCAGGTAGCCCGCGTGGATGTCAGCAGCAAAGTGGAGGTGGTGTGGGCTGACAACTCAAAGACCATCATCCTGCCCCAGGTGAGACCAGGAGCCCATCGCTCAATTCCAGACTGACAGCCAGGCCGAGGGCTCAGGTCTTCCTGGCAAAGGAATCTTCTTTTGGGGAGCAGGGTCTTGGGGAAAGGAAGGCAGTGTTATACCCAGAGCCCTGGTTGAGAGTCAGGAGAGCAGAGAGGCTGCCTGCAGCTGGCCTGTCCCTGCCGCCCCACCAGGAACGCTCCTGGTTGCCAGGCATGTCTAGGTTCTCACAGATTAGCTGGAGTCTTATCTCACTGTGCTGAGAATGCCCAGGTTGCTCCCTGTAAGAAACAGAGCCTTCCCCCAACACTTGTAGGAAACTGTCACAGATCGGGGGGAGGGAAGTGGACGGGGCTTTTGTGGCTCCATTTCTTTGCCCCCTCATTTGATCTGATGCTCACATCCCAGCTCCCCCTCCCGGCGCCAGTCCAGGGTGGACGAGGGGGTGGCTCCCTGCTCGCCCAGGAGGCCATTCCAGGGACGGGAACAGTCTGCCACGGTCCAGTGGACCAAGTGTCTTTCTTCAGTGGCGAAGAGGCTGGAACTGGCATATGCTGGGCCTTGGGCCCATGGGCTGGGCTGGGCTGGGGTGGCAGAGGTACCTTCCAGGGGCCCAGGAACCACCTAGCGCAGAGATCCAACCGTGAGGCAAGAGAAGGGGAGGGAGGAAGGGTGGCAGGGCCGCTGAGGCCTCAGGGCGCCCCGTCACCATCAGCCCTGAGACTCGAGGTCCCTGGCAGAGGGCCTCTGACCAGCCCACGCCCCGTCTCCCCTCAGCACCTGTATAACATCGAGTCTGAGATCGAGGAGTCGGACTACGACTCCGTGGAAGGCAGCACCAGCGGGGCGTCCTCGGACGAGTGGGAAGATGACAGTGACAGCTGGGAGACGGACAATGGGCTGGTTGAGGATGAGCACCCCAAGACAGAGGAGCCCCCCATCCCCGCCACCGAGCAGCTGGCAGCCCCTGAGGAGGACAAGGGCGTGGTGGTCAGCGAGGAGGCCGCCACGGCGGCCATCCAGGGAGCCGTGGCCATGGCCGCCCCCGTGGCTGGGCTGATGGAGAAGGCTGGCAGGGACGGGCCCCCGAAGAGCTTCCGGGAGCTGAAGGAGGCCATCAAGATCCTGGAGAGCCTCAAAAACATGACGGTGGAACAGCTGCTGACGGGCTCGCCCACCTCCCCCACGGCGGAGCCTGAGAAGCCCACCCGGGAGAAGAAGTTCCTGGATGACATCAAGAAGCTGCAAGAGAACCTTAAGAAGACCCTGGACAACGTGGCCATCGCCGAGGAGGAGAAGATGGAGGCGGCGCCGGAGACGGAGCGCAGGGAGGACAAGCCCGAGGCGCAGTCGCCGGTGACGGCCGAGCGGCCCAGCGAGACCCCGGTGCTCTGCCAGCAGTGCGGCGGCAGGCCTGGCGTCACCTTCACCAGTGCCAAGGGCGAGGTCTTCTCAGTGCTGGAGTACGCGCCCTGTGAGTCCGCCCGGCCCGCGCTCCAGGCCCAGGCCTGGCCACCGTGTCACTGGAGTGGGCCCCGGGCCCCAGGCCAGTGGGGGGTGGCGGGGGGGCGCATGTGGCTTTGTCCACCCGTCCGGGGAGCACATTCGGCTGCCGCTGCCCCTCCAGGTGGCGTTCCCAGGCCTCGCCTGAGGGGCTGACCACCTTCTTTCCCCCTCTAGCAAATCACTCTTTTAAGAAAATTGAGTTCCAGCCTCCAGAAGCCAAGAAGTTCTTCAGCACAGTGCGGAAGGAGATGGCGCTACTGGCGACCTCGCTGCCTGACGGCATCATGGTCAAGACGTTCGAGGACAGAATGGCAAGTAGGCGGCGCGGGCGGCTGGGGGGCGCCCGGGAGGCTGTAGCCTCGGGCCCTGGACCTGCAGGCCTGGGGTTGCCCGTGAGGCTGCACGCCCAAAGCTCCTTACAGGGCAGGAGAGGCTCCAACAAGACTCCCACAGCCGTGTCTAGACCAGATGGCCATCCTTTTAAAGCTTGGTTTAACAGTATACATTACTGAACTTTTCTCCTTCTTTGAAAAATTAGAATGTTATAGAAAAACCTGTAGTATTCTCTTACCGGTCCTTGCCCGGCCCCCAGGGGCAGTGACGTTAGGAGTTTCTTGGTTCTCCTGCAGATGACCCTACATGTTTACGTATTCGTGCATCGCCATAAACACAGGCATTTTAGTAGGATTTGTCCCACAAGGCTAGCACGTCATTGAATATATCATCTGTAACTCGTTCATCACTCAACAGGGTAAATTTTGAAACCTACCTGTGTTGAATGACTGTCGTGTAGTTCATTGCTTTCTAGCTCCAGGACAGTATAGCTTCATGTGGCCACATCCCACTCCGTTTGCTCATCCTGTTTGTGACCTGGGCCCGTGTTTGAGTCACACTGGTGGAGACGTGTGAGCGCTTCCTTGTTTGTTCTAGGAAGAGCGAGCCCAGTCCATCTGCCACCTTGTTTGTTCAGCTGGGCCGTGTCCTATGCCATGCGAGACCCTGAATTTGGGTCTGAAGCCTCACCTCCAGCCCAGCCCTGGAGAAAGGGGCCACAGGAAAGGGACCACAAAGAGAGATGCTGTGGGAATGGGCCTGCCGGCACCCCCACCAGCCTGCTCAGCCCTGACAGTCTCTCAGCTGGCCCTGGTGATGGTGCCCCGCCCAGCCCCTAGTCTGGGTTTCTGATGTCTGTGGAGCTCCTCAATGACTGACAGAGCGTTTTCCCCCAAGTTCAAATCCCCTCATCCCTCTAGTTCCCTCGAAGCCAGTGCAGCCTTGCCATCCTGGAATGCTCTTTCCTCTCCTTATTGGTTGGCGTTGTTGCTGCCTTAACTGGGGGGGTGGGGTGGGGGAGGGGTAGGTCACGGTGTTTTGAGGAATGCGACTTTTAAGTAGTAGTTTATTTAAAAAAAAAAAAAACCCGGGAAAAAATAAAACACCCGTTTGGAAAATACCTTTCGCGCCAGGAGTTAAGAGGTGCCAAGTAGGTCTGCACAGAGGTGCCTGCATTCAGCTTCTCTGTCACTGTCTGCGGGTATCTGGATCCCGCTGCAGCCGCACTTCACCCTGGCAGAGACTGGAAGCAGGTGCCATGTGCGGGTGCCCGCTGCCCATGTCAGCCTCCCCGCTCTGTCAATCTGCTCCCCTCTAGGACCTCTTCTCGGCCCTGATCAAGGGCCCCACTCGCACCCCCTACGAGGACGGCCTCTACCTGTTCGACATCCAGCTCCCCAACATCTACCCAGCTGTGCCCCCCCACTTCTGCTACCTCTCCCAGTGCAGTGGCCGCTTGAACCCCAACCTGTATGACAATGGGAAGGTGTGCGTCAGCCTCCTGGGCACGTGGATTGGAAAGGTGGGTCGGTGCTGGCATGCGGTGAGGGTGGGGGAGGGCTGGTCCGGGCAGGTGTCTTGGACACAGCTGATCAGTGGCACCATGTGTGTGCGTGTGTTGCAGGGGACAGAGAGGTGGACGAGCAAATCTAGCCTTCTCCAGGTGCTCATCTCCATCCAAGGTACGGTGAGCAGGGCGAGGCTGGAGGGCACGGTTGCTCTGGCTTTGGCGCCCCTCTACCTCCCTTCCGTGGCTCTGGCCTCCTCTTGGGGGTGGAGGTCAGGCTGGCCCTGAGGGACCTCCCCTTCCCTCCCGCAGGTCTGATCCTGGTGAACGAACCATACTACAACGAGGCGGGCTTCGACAGCGACCGAGGCCTGCAAGAGGGCTACGAGAATAGTCGCTGCTACAACGAGATGGCCCTCATCCGCGTGGTGCAGTCCATGACGCAGCTGGTGCGGCGGCCCCCGGAGGTCTTCGAGCAGGAGATCCGGCAGCACTTCAGCGCCGGCGGCTGGCGGCTGGTGAACCGCATCGAGTCCTGGCTGGAAACCCACGCCCTGCTGGAGCAGGCCCAGGCACTGCCCAACGGGTTCCCCAAGGACAGCAGCTCTCCCGAGCTGCCGGCCGTGGCTGAGCTCTCGGACTTTGGCCGAGAGGAACCTGAGGACGGGGGGCTGGCCCCCGGGGAGGCCTCCCAGGGCTCAGACTCGGAGGGCGGCATCCCAGGCCCGGCCTCAGCCAGCAGGGACCGCACAGAGCAGGCCTCGGAGGCCCCGCCCGACGCCTCGGTTCCGCCCAGCGTCAAGCCAAAGAAGAGGAGAAAGAGCTACCGGAGCTTCCTGCCCGAGAAGAGCGGCTACCCCGACCTCGGCTTCCCCCTCTTCCCGCTCTCTAAGGGCTTTGTCAAGAGCATCCGGGGAGTCCTGACGCAGTTCCGGGCTGCCCTGACGGAGGCAGGCATGCCCGAGAGCGCGGGGGACAAGTAGCGGGCAGCCTCGGAGGAAGGCACGTCACTGCGGGGAGAGGCTGCCCGCCCAGCCCTCCCCAGAGCTGCCCCTTTTCATCTCCCCCTCTGTCCCCAGTGCAGGCCCCTGCCCCTTTGCCCCCTCCTTCCCAAGGTGAGTTTGCTGCTGACGTGCAGGAAGTTTCTTGAGATGCTGCCATTTGTATTCCGAAGCAATCTTCCAAGAGGCGGGTGCCTTGTGGCAAAGGAGATTGAAATCGCAAGGCTGATTGTCCCCTGGTCGTCCCAAGCAGAGTGCCCCCGTGCTTCCTCCCTGGCCATCTCCTCAGGGCGGGGGTGGGCTCTCCCTGGGGGCTGACACAGGAGAAGCCTGGGCCCTGGCGCGGGGACGTGCCTTGCATGAAGTGTGGGTTGCCGCGGTGGTCCCCCCACCCTCTCGAGTCCCGCTGACGCTTCCTGGTGTCCCGGGCCCTCCCGTCGCCACCACCCACCAGGTCTTCCCTCGCCCTCAGCTCCGCCACCCTCCCCAGAGCTGTGCCGCTGACTCCCAGCTCAGCCCCGGCCTGTTGAACTTGCTCTCTGAGAGAGGTGGGCTCCAAGCTGGGTGCAGGGCGACCCCTGGGAGGTGGTGGCCCTCGCACGCTGCCCTGGGGTGAGGACACGGAGCTGCTGCTGGGGGGAGACAGCGGTAGGTGCCTTGCCCTTCCTGCCCCTTGGGGCTGGGGGACCACAGCTCTGGCTTTAAGGCCCCCTCCCGGGTCCCCCAAGGTGGGAGCAGCAGCACAGAGGAGGGCCTCTCGCCCGTGGACGGGCCCTCTCCCCTCCAGTGTCCAGCGCTCACGCCGGCGGGAGCGGCGTAGCTCATGGAACTCAGAGCGGGCCAGCTCTCTCCCCCCAGGACAGAACGGAGCCTGTCAGCCCTGCGCTCACAAACCACAGGCTCAACACGGGAGAGCAGCGGCCGGCAGGGTTCTGCCTCGCAGAGCCGGGCCCAGAGGTTTACAAGTTTTCTAAGCGTTTGATAATGTGAAGCTCCAGGTGAAGGGGATGCTGTTGAGCACATTGCAGCTATGTAATTTTTGGTGTATGTATGTAATATTTAAGGTTGAAAGAAAATAAAAAAATATTAACTCTTCCTGGGGAAAAAAAAATAAGCCAAAGCATGACGTGTCTTGTCCGCCTTATGCTGGCTCCACACCTGGGCCGCCGCAAACACGCGGTTGGCGGCAGCGCGGGGAAGGACGGGGGCGAACCGGGGCTGCGGTGTTCAGAGCCCAGAGTCGGGGTCTTGTTTGAGGATCACCTGGAGTGACTGGCGGGGCTGTGCTTCCCGGTGCATTGTTCACGTGGAGATGTGAATGCCTACTGCTTAAGATATCTGTATAAAGTGCTGTGTGATTAAACTTTTTTTTTTTACTGGCTTTTTTTTTTTTTCTTTTTTTGGGTTTGGCTCACTACAATGTACAAAACAGACAAGGTAGCACCATTAAACCTGCCTCTGCCATTCGTCTGGGCTCTGTCGCCTTTCTTCCCCTTGGGCACCTCACACACCCTCCCCAGGGGAAGGAAAGGTCCCTGTGGCTGGGGCGGCGGGTGGGGGGCGTCTCAAGGCAGCGGCCCCCTCCCCACCTAGCCCACTCCCAAGCCTCTTCATCTCCCATCAAGGACTCGAAGGGGCCAGGAGGTGAGGGTCTAGGAGTTCAGTGGGTCGGTGCTCTTGCCTCTGAGCAAACCCTGGGTCCTGGAGCCACCTTTCAGCAGGGCAGCTGCAGCAGCTCTGGTCCCTGGGAGCCTCTGACCAGGTCCACCAGGTCAGCTCCTTCCAGATGCTGGGGGTGCTGACCTGGCAGCACCTGCCTGGGCTCAAAGCCACTCTGGACAGCTGGAATCTGCCCCTCCTCACTGCTGCTTCCTTTTAAACCCCCAGCCCACCGCTCCCGGACAAGGACAGACTAGGGGAGGCAGGGGGAGCCCCAGAGCCCTCCCTGGAGGGACGACAGGCTCCTTGTAAACAGGGGACACCTGTCTGCCATTTTGACCTCTGTTGCTCTTTGCCAGTTTTCCCCAGTGCCCCTAACTTGGAGACATTCTCCCCTTTGGCTGAGATTCCCTGGCTGTATGGCGCTGAGTAAGACATACTCCCTCTAAACCTCCATGCAGAGGCAGTTGGCTCCAGGCCAGACAGGGTATAATCATCACTGGGGCAGGGTCCCACCCCCAGCTCTGGTCCCATGCCCACTAAAATGACTTCCCAGGGGCCGGTACAACACGCTGCCCGATCCAGGAGGGACCACTGGGTTGGGCATCACATTAAATTCTAAAACCCCAGCAGAAGCAAGACCCCACTCCCCCCACCCCCTAGGATAAGACCAGCAGGCTGGGAATGTCACTTTATTGGGATCTGATTCCCTGCTCCTAGCCCAACACTCCATCTGGCCTTTGGAGGGCAGAGCCTGTCCTTCCCACCCTTCTCCAGGCCTTTCCCTCCTCCCAACTCACCACGTGGGCTGTGGACAGGCCCTCCAGTCCTGGGGGAAGGAGAAAGGAGTGGGGGGCCTGAGCGCAGAATAAACCAAGTAGTCAAAGGCACGGGCAAGGCCCACAGAGTCATGGGCGCTCTGCTGGGGGTGGCCTCTGCTGAGACTTCCTGCAGGGTGATGGCTGCCGTTTCAGAGAGGGTGGGGACTCCCTGCAGCCACTGACCATCCAGAAGTAGTTGGGGAGAACCTGGCCCTGGACAGCCTCGCTGATCAGCAGTTCCCCATCCACAACAAACACACCCTTCCCGTCCTTGGGCTCCAGGCGGAAGGCAACCACGGGCACGTACACCAGGTGGGGGCAGTGGTACTCCATGTGCCTGCCCTTCTCCATGGCCAGGAAGAGGCGCATCAGCATGGCCCGGGACACGCCGGCCCGCACATAGAACAGGTGCATGGCGCCAGCAGCGCAGCGGCCCATGGGGGCGGTGAAAAGCTCGCTGGCCAGGTGGGAGTGCAGGAGCGCCAACACCAGCACGAAGTCCTGCTCGGGCACCACCGTCCAGTGAGGGGGCACTGGCTGCTCCAAGGGCACCACGTGGGTGTCCGCGGGGCCCTGCGGGGCCCAAGCCGGCGAGGGGCCCCTCCTGGAGGCCAGCGCTTCCGCGGGCAGGTAGGCCAGGCTGCCCCGGTAGGTGCGCAGGGCAACCAGACGCAGGCAGGTGCCCAGAGCAAAGCGCATCTCGCCCAGGCGCCGAAACTTCTCGCTCTCCAGATCCACGTCGGCGATGAAACCCCATGTCAGGCTGAGCACGGAGAAGAGGCGCTGCCCACAGGCTGTCTGCAGGGACAGCAGGTCCATGGGTGCCAGCAGCCGGCGGCACAGCAGCTGTGTACAGTTGGTCAGGAGGTCTTCCTTAGTCACCTGCTCGTACCTGCAGGGGACAGAGTCGGATGAGGAGGGCAGGAGCCCTCACTCGCCCTCCCCTTCCTCCTCCTCGGGAGCTGGGGCACGCCAAAGCGACACAGAGTCCCTGGAGGAGTTGTCAGGGGGTGACAGTTAACTGGAGTCACAGAGGTGGGTGGGGGACCCTGGAACGAGGCTCAGAGCTCCAGAGACGAGTGGCAGTCACTTCTGCTCGCAGGCACTCATAAAAGAAAGCCTGGCAGTAGGGGTGGCCCTGAGGGAAAATAAGCCCGAACGGACCCTGGGCTCTCACCCCGCGTAATGGTTCAAAGAAGCGGCCACCGCATTGCCAGAGCCGGCTGGGAGGCTACACAGGGGCTTCTGGATGGCGGTCTCCCAGTCAGGCCGCTCCATGAGTCCGTTAACTACCTGTTGGAACACAGGCAGCCTCAGCCTGGGAAGCTTCCCCCACCCGCCCCAGCGCCCCCACGACCCAGGCCCAGGCTCCCCTGGGAAGGCCTCACCTCGTGGATCAGCCCGTCTCCAGACATGACCACCAGGGCGTCCCAGCGTCTCAGGTCCTCTGCGCGCACCAGCTCCCGCGCGTGGTTCCTGCGCTCTGTGCAGAGGGTGTGGCTATCAAGGTGGGAGGTTGGAGTCGCGGCCCCCCCCTCACCCCCGGCTGGGGATGCTACCCGCCCCTGCCCGCTCCGGGGGAGACACTCACCAGTAAGCATCAGCGTGAAGGAGACGTCGGCCTGGGCCAGCAGCGGCTGCACGTGGCTCCAGAAGAGCTGCAGGGCTTTGCCCTTGCCCCCGCGCGGATTTAACAGCACCAGCACATGGCAGGGCCTTGGGAGCGGGTTCCGGGAGCCGCCCGCTGTAAACACAAACCGAAACCGGCCACTAGGGGCTGAGGATCACAACGCGGGCACCAGGTGGAAACGCGGCGCCTGAAATCCACGGGTAATTGATTCAACTGAGCCTGGCCAGCGGCGGCGGCCTCCAGCGGGGAGCTCCACGCTCCACACCCAGCCAGCTTGGCTGAGCTCAGACTCCCACCAGCTTCTGGTCTCCTGGGGAAAAGGGCTTCTCTCCAGGGCCCCCAGCCCCTCTTTTGTCCAGTTGACTCCGGCCAACTTTCCTTACCAGGGAGAGAAGGGATCCTCCTACAGGCCTTCCCCGCCAAGCCCCCACAAACCTGCATCCATGACCTCGCCCCGTGGCCCCCGCTGCCAAGGGGTCCCCGGCGCTGTCTGGACGCTGTCCGCCGCGGCGGCTCCTGACTTCAGCTCCTTATCGGTGCTGCCCAGGAGGGCGTCTCGGTGACGGCTGTGGGGCTCGCCCTCCCCGCCCGTTGCTGGGGCTGTGTGGGCACTCGCGTCATTCCCTGCGGTTGCCGGACCTGAGGGAGAGGAGACAGCGCTGGTGGAGTCTGGAGCGGCCCCCTGAGGTGGGGGGCGCCCCGTTAGGTCCTGGGACCACACTCGGGGAGCCGTGCGCACCGGCATTGCCTAGTTTTCCGAGAGGTCCAGAAAGCCTAGGTCCAGTGCCACCGAGAGCGCTCGGGTCCCGGAACTGAGCCCCCCTCCTCCCCCCAAGGGGGAAAGGGTCTTTTCCTGAGAACCTGTCTTTTCTAGGACCTCGGGTTCCGGCTCGACGATGAGTCAGAACCCGTGGCTCTCTCCGTGGGATCGGGTCCTCACGCCCCTCCCCGGGGGCAGCCAAGGGGAGGGGAGTCCAGTTGCGTTAAAAAAAAAAAAAAATCCCAGAAGGCGAGCGCCCATCGCCCCGCGCGAAGTTCGGGGCGAGCGATCCTCGGCCCGAAACAGCCGGGTCGCCTGGTCCTCTACCCCGAGCTCTGGAGCGGCCCGGATCGCCGGGCGCGTTTCCAAGGGCCGGGCTCTGCGGCGCCGCGCGCGGCGCTCGTGGAAGCAGCGCCGGAGTCGCGCGAAGGCTGAGCTGGAGCCGGGGCTCGGGCCACCGCCTCCCTCACCCAGAGCCGAGCGGGCGCGGAGGCCATGTGCTTGCTGCGCTGCAGCTCCCCCGGCCCCCCAGGAAGCCAAGAAGGGCGAGAGGGCAGGGCAGGCGACCAGCCCTACCCAGTCGGTCCAGGTTGCCGGGGAAGCGCTACCTCCGTTCCCCACAGTGGCCTAGGGCTGAACACAGCCGGTCCCGGGCTCAGCCTCGCCTCTGCGGAACAACCCGAGCGCCGAGTAAACGCGGACTGCGCGGCCTCGCTGCCTCCAGCCTCAAACTTTTCGCTCAACTTCTGGGAGGGCGGCGTGCCTAGCCTCCCGACCTGGCCACGCCCCCCGGCCCCGGCGTTCGCGGGGGTGGAACCCGCGCCCCGCAAGACGCGAGCCAGCCGGGCCCTGGCCTCGCCGCTCCGCCCCCGCCCAGTCCGCGCCCACGGCTCGGCAAAGCGCGCCGCCCTTTGGCTGGGTCCGGGAACTCTCGGACCCAGAAGGAAGGCGAGCGCCGCGGCCGGACGGGAGACGTGGAGGCCGCTGGCGAGACGCGGAGCCCCAGGCCCAGCCACCAGCGGCGCGCCGCGAGCGCAGCATCCCTGGCGCGCGAGGGTGAACGCGCATCACAGGCCGCGGCGCACAAAATCGGAGCGGCCCCCGGGTGGGGCTCCGGGCGCGCGTGGCTCAGGGCTCCCGTTAGACCCGCGCCTGTCCCTGGATAGTCTCCTGGCAGAACCCGCCCTGCTGCCCGCGCCCCCAATCCCACCCGGATTTAGAGGTCCAGGCCCCGCCAGGTACCCCTCACTCCGTGCTGGGGCGTCTCTGCAGCCGCTCCCATCCTCCCCCAGAGTTATTTTTAGCCTCCTGGACAGCAAGCCCACG
The DNA here is from genome assembly GCA_007570785.1 of Antilocapra americana. Lineage (NCBI taxonomy): Eukaryota > Metazoa > Chordata > Mammalia > Artiodactyla > Antilocapridae > Antilocapra > Antilocapra americana. The sequence continues at coordinate 1,376,259 of ML664177.1, read as the reverse complement.
GAGCCTGAGACAGCCAGAGGAGCCGTCTCGGGAGGGAGGGCCAGCACCGCTTGGGGGACGCGGTCCAAACTTGGTCCAGAGGAGGGGGCCTTGTTAAGAACCTCAGAAGTTGGGTGCTTTTCCCAAAGGACAACATCGAGGCTCGCCTGAACCAGGGGGAGCGCCAGGCCCCGCGCCCTTCACCCACCTGAAAGGAGCTTGGTGGTGTAAGCAGGACTAGGCGACCCCATCCGGATTGGGGAGCCAAGCATCGGGGGCGTGTCCATCGTCTCCCCCGCTGGCTCAGCGGGGAGCTGCAAACTGGCCCGGGGCCTCGTGTGCCAGTGGGGTGTGATAAACATACATCACCGGCAAGTAAGTGTCCGACCCGAAAGTGTCCACGACCCACTCGAGTAAGCTCCCTGTGGGGTAGTGTGTGGCGACCCAGAGGAGGAAGTTGCAAAGGTCAAGTCACCAAGTTTCTAACTCTCCAAACAAAGTTAGAAAAGACCAAACCGCTGTAGGAGGCTGAGCTCGTGCAGGCCCAGGCTGCAGGGTGCTCAAGCGCTCATACCTGCCCCCACCCGACACCCATTCACAAGTCTCGTTTCCCATCGCCCCTGAAAGTCGAGAAGAGGCAGGTCTCGGCACGGCCCCGAGGTACCCTTTGCGAGAGGACCCAGGCGGCTCTGTTTCCACACCTGGCAGGGCAAGGCCCAGGTGTCCCCGGGGAGGGGAGAGGCTCAGGCTGGAACGCGTGGGTCCTGGGGCCGTTGGCCTGGCACGCTGCCGGGTGGTGGCCACCTCCGCCCTGCGCAGCTCTGGGGGCAGCCCTGGCTGGGTCGTGAGCGTCCCGAGCGCGTTCCGGGAAGGTGACTCAGCGATGCTTTCACGGGTCGAGAAACTGCGAAACTAGAATCCGAGGGGGAAGCGGGGGCGGGACGTCATCACCCTCTAGCAGCGCCGCGACCGGAGTCCACCGAGGTCTGATCTTGAAAACTCCAGACTCCCCACCCCCCAGGAATCCCGGGCCAGGAGCCGAGCGCCGCGCTGCAGCCGCAGTGCCGCGGTCACGCGACGCGGGGACGCCAGCGCCAGCGGGAGGAGGGGGCTCCTTGCGGGAGCCCGGGCTCGATCCCTCGGCTCTCCTCTCCCCCTCCTCCCTCGCCTGCCTGCTTCTCCAGCCAGGACTACGGTCAAAATCAGAGCTTTGGGCGCCTGGAAGACGCGGGACGCGGCGTGATGCTACCGGGGATCTCGGATCTTGGAGGGGGGCGGCCTCCCTCTTCTCCCCCCTAGCGCATCCATCAGTCCTGAGAAGCCGCAGCTTAAACCTCGGATTCTGGTGGGACTCAGGCCCGGGGAGCGAGGACGTGGCCGTGTACCAGCCTAGTGAGAAATCCCACCTGCCACAGGGTCCCTCCGCCTCCCAGGCTGGAGCCCCCGGGGTCAAGCGGCCGCGCGGAGGCGGGGCTGACTGGAAACCGAGCGGCGAGGGAGGCGGGGCGGCCTGCTGGGTTGTTATCCGGCCTCCGGGAGCCCAGTGGGAGGGAGGTGAAGGGCAGAGCCCTCTGGCCCCGGTTCCAGTCCGCACAAAGGCTCCTCTGTCCTCCCGGCCGCCTCTCCCCCCGCCCCCCGTCCCCACCCCCAAGGTCCCTGTTCTGCCCGCTTCATTCTCGTCCGTCACCTCCTCCCTCCAGGCTCCCTCCCACCGGGCCCACACCGCCCCGCCCCAGCCCCTCTCTAAAGAGCTTTATTTCATCTCCAGAGACCCTCATCAGTACCCATGGCCCAGGAGACCGGATTGGGCAAGAGGAAGATGCTTTTCCCCTTTTGATAACTGGGGGAAGTGAAACCCTGAGAGGTGAAGGGTCTTGCCTAACTAAGCCACTGAATCAGCTCCCTACAGAGCTGAGAAGCAAACCCAGATCCCAGCCCCCAGCCCTGGAGGCCCAGCTGACCCCAGGCTTCTAGCTGGGGTTTGAGTATCCATCCGCTTGATGTGTTGCTTGTCCCAGAGCTGCCTCACCCACCCCGCTGCTCAATCACTCTGAGAAAGAGGAAGCATCTGGAAGCCCTCTCCAGGCTTCATCCTCCAGGTTCTGATTAAGCAAATAGCTGCTGTGGCCACAGGCCTGGCATGAGGCTTGATCTGTCCCGGTCAGCAACCATCACAGGTGAAAGAGACTGCTGTTCCAACAACCCCAGTCACCCTCCCTCCTCCTTGAGGGCACCCTCCCCGGACACACCTGATCCTTTTTTGTTCTTTTTCAAAAAAAAGCAAGGAGGCATGCACTGGGCCCGGCCCAGCTCTCTGGAAACTTGGAACCAAGGCTGCCAGATGGCAAATGACTCGCTTTTATTAGAAGAGGTTTCCTGCCATCTCCTTGGCTACCCACTCCTGTATTTATTCTTGCCTGGTGAATTCCATGGGCAGAGGAGCCTGGCGGGCAACAGCCCATGGGGTCGCAGAGAGTTGGACACGCCTCAGTGACCAAACTCATTCGTTTATTACTGCCATCTCACCTATTCCTGAGGTCCCAGCTCCCAGGTTGAACTGCAGGACCCGGAGGCCTGCCTTGACCTCAAGGGCTTTCTGCCTGGAAGGCTGCGAGGGCCGGGAAAAGGAGGTGTCTGGCCTGGCAAACTGTTTTTAAGACTGGTCTCCTGGGATGGCCCCAGATGTGGTTTTCCATTCTGAAATCCCAGTGACCCTACCAGGCACTGAGGGTGGCAGGCTGTGGGTGGAGGGGTGTGCTCTGCCCCGGCATGCAGGAGACCACACTGGTCCCACGAGATTCCTGACTTGCAGGCGATGTTCCAAGTTTCTGTCAGCTGCTCCAGGTGTGGTGGGGTGAGCCTAGCTTTACCTCGGAGGTGGCCTCCTCCTCCACATGGGTGTCTTAGCCGAGGCTGACAGCCAGCGTCTCTCCTGGGCCTCTGGACTCTGCCTCCCACACACCCTGCACCTGCGGCCCTGCTCAGAGGGACACATCCGTTTCAGGGAAGGTCATTAGCACAGCCTCCTCAAAGAGGCCTCACCCCTGCCACTCATTTCAGCTGCCGGTCTGGGATCTGAAGGCATCTCTGTTAGTTTTATAACAGTTGTCATAACAAGGTACCACAGACCCGGTGACTTAGAAATTTACTGCGTCACGGTTCTTGAGAAATCCAAGATGTCAGCAGGGTCGATTCCTTTCGAGGCCTGTGAGGGAGTATCTTGTTCGAGGCTTCTCCCCTAGCTACTAGTGGTTGACTGGCCAACTTTGGTGTTCCTTGACCTGTATTTGCAGGCTTCCCAGGTGGCTCAGCGGTAAAGAATCCACCTGTCGATGCAGGAGATGTGGGTTCGATCCCTGGGTCTGGAAGATCCCCACGAGGAGGGCATGGCAACACACTCCAGTATTCTTGCCTGGGAAATCCCATGGACCAAGGAGCCTGGAGCATGTGACAGAGCATGCGGTCACAAATTGGACACGACTGAGCACGCACGCATAACCTGTGCACGCATCTGCCTTGGTCACCACATGGCCCTCTTCCCTGGTGAAGGATTTGGCTGAAATTGTTGTTTCAGGGTCTGCAGTATCTTCTGCGGGCCTGTTCTTTTTCGAATGCAAATTACCCTGGGAGGAAAATCCAGTTAGTTATGAGGGCTGTAGTGTGAATGGATGTAACACTTTTTTAAACTAAAAAAAAAATCTAACAGTACTCGGTGTCTCCAGAGAGGACAACAGTGTACACCCCTGTGGGTGTCGGAGGAAAGGGGTCTGGGAACTGGACCTGCCCGCCTCCCACTGTTGGGACAACTTGTTTACAGCTCTGCTGCCAGGTGACCTTGCCCAGGCTTGCACACCACCCCAGCTCCCCTGACTTTCAGATCTTACCCTGCACCTCGGCTTATGGCATCTCTGGTTTTCTGAGCAGACGGGTTTCTTCCGCAGTCCTTGGAAGAACAAAGCTGGGTTTTGTGTTAGTGTCCTGGGTTCTCATTGCTGCACCGATTTCTCATCTTGCAGTTCTGGAGGTCACAAGTTTGAATGGATTGGCAGGGCTGAACCACCTTCCCGTTCTAGCTTCCAGAAGCACCTGCATTCCTTGGCTGCCGAGCCCTTCTTTCACCTCCTTGCTGGCAGTCCAGCATCTCCAAGTCTCTGTCTGACTTCTGCTTCTGTTGTCACATCTTCTCCGACTCTGACCTTCCTATGCAGTGCTAAGTCATTTCAGTTATGTCTGACTCTGCAACCCTAAGGACTGTAGCCTTCCAGGCTCCTCTGTCCATGGGATTCTCCAGGCAAGAATACTGGAGTGGGTTGCCATTTCCTCCTCCAAGGGAATCTTCCCCACCTAGGGGATTGAATCTGAGTCTCTTACATCTCCTGCATTGGTACAAGGGTTCTTTACCACTAGCACCACCTGGGAAGCTCCCAGATCTTCCTGAAAGTGAAAGTCGCTCAGTCGTGTCTGACTTTGCGACCCCATGGATTATACAGTCCATGGAATTCTCCAGGCCAGAATACTGGAGTGGGTAGCCTACACCTTCTCCAGGGGATCTTCCCAACCCAGGGATCGAACCCAGGTCTCCCGCATTGTGGGAGGATTCTTTACCAGCTGAGCCACCAGGGAAGTCCAAGAATATTGGAGTGGGTAGCCTATCCCTGCTCCAGGGGATCTTCCTGACCCAGGAATCGAACTGGAGTCTCCTGCATTGCAGGCGGATTCTTTACCAGCTGAGCTACCAGGGAAGCCCCCAGATCTTCCTGCCTCCCTCTTGTAAGTTCTCCTGTCTGTGATGACATTGGCCCCACCTGGCTAACCCAGGTTGAGCTCCCCTTTCAAAAGCCTTAATTTAATTTAACTTAGTCATAACTGCAAAATCACTTTTGCCATATAAGGTAACATAGTCATGGGTCTCATGGAACTATGAGGCAGACATCTTTGGGGGGTTGTTATTCTGCCAACCACAGTGGGGCAGGGAACGTCTGGGAATATGTCCTTACTTGGCGCCAGAACCTTCTTTCTAGCATTCCGCATCTCCGCAGTGCTACCAGTTGAACACAAACCAGGAACTTGGTTTCCTTCGATTTGCATTCGTCATGATGGGGCCGAAATCACTTTTGCTGAGGTCGTTGACATGATTCTGTAGACTTTGTGGTCTTTGACTCATCAGACAGAGGCCCCCGCAAAGAACACTGGTTTCCATTTTTAAAAACTGCACAGGAGGGGAAAAAAAAAAATTGCCCAAGAAGGAGCAATTGGCATATTTACTAAACACAGTAATTATAGGATTGCAAATGACTTTTCACCTGAGGAAAGGGTGGGGCGCGGACCTGCCTGTCCATTTCCAGCTTGGCAGAATTCCCCACTCTGCAGGAAGGGCTTGCCACCTGCCCAGCCCACTGAGTACCATGCAAAAGACATGGTCCTCTCAGCTCCTGTCACGAAGCCCGACAGTCCAGCTACTTTTACACTCTGAGGTGAGGCTGGACCAGGCTAGCCACATGGAGAACGGTGGCTGGGAATATCCCATAGGCTCTTACTGACATCAGCTCCCGTTTGGGCCCACCATGGTGGGCTCTGGCCTGTCCCCAGCACCCAGTCCCACATCCTGGACACTCATGAGGGGAGAGAAGGTCCCCGTTTGAGGCTGCAGCCAGCACCCGCCCTACCCAAAGAAATGCTTGTATTTATTTTTGAATGTGCTGGGTCTTTATTCCTGTGCATGGACTTCTTTTTCTAGTTGCCACTCCTAGTTGTGTGCAGGCTTCTCACTGCAGTGGCTTCTCTCGTTGCGGAGCATGGGCTCTGCACACCGGCTTCAGTAGTTTGGCCATGTGGGTTCAGCCGCTGCAGCTCCCGGGCTCCAGAACACAGGCGCCATAGCTGTGGCGCATGCGCTTAGTGGCCCCGCGGTTTCTGGCAATTTCCCAGATCAGAGATTGAACCCATGACTCCTGCATTGGCAGACGGACTCTTTACCACTGAGCCACCCGGGAAGCCCTCAACTGTGCTTTGAAATCGTTACTCATTTATATTGGTTTATACTAGTTCGGCTTCCCGGGTGGCTCAGATGGGAAAGCATCTGCCTGCATTGCAGGAGACCTGGGTTCAACCCGTGGGTTGGGAAGATCCCCTGGAGGAGGAAATGGCAACCCGCTCCAGTATTCTTGCCTGGAAAATTCCATGGACTGAGGAGACTGGTCGGCTACAGTCCATGGGGTCGCAAAGAGTCAGACATGACTGAGCGACTTCACTTTACCTGTAGGTTCGGAGGGACGCTGTGCGCCTGGTCATCTCCTTCAAGGGAAGAGCAGCCAGCAACCGTGTCAAACTGCTTTGGGTGATTCCAAAAAGAAGAACTTCTGGAAGGCAGGAAGAGAGACCTGGCCAGGCAGCAGGAACAGAGCCGCTTTTATTTGGTAGCAGCCCACGTCCAGGCCAAGGGGATGGGTGTGTACACAGTTTTCCGGGCGTTTTTTGTTGTGCAGTGTTTTCCACTTTAACATTGTTCTAAAGCTAAGCCACGTCCTTGGGTTGTCCCCAAAGCAAACAGGCTGGGTGCAGCGCTTTGGCGCTAATGGTCTGGGGTGGTTTCCTCCTACCTGAGAATGGACCACTTCCATAGAGCAGAGGTGACAGCCTCTCTCACCCTCTCTGGAGATGCGGGAATGCCCTTTCAAGGCACCCTGCTGGCCCCTGGTGGGCACCTGGGGTTGCATCCCTCTCGCCTCTCAGGCCTCCCTCCTTCACAGAAGCCAATTCACTGGAGGCCAAAGAGGGGTCAGTGCCCTACTTTGCCAAGCTGCAAAAGAAAAGATGGGTGCCTGGAGTGGGGCTTATCTGCCCCTGACGCTCATTATCCACATCCCAAAAATAGAAATTCCCCTTCCCTGGAGGCTGGCCTCCTGAAGGTCAAACCCTTCGATTCTTTCCAGACAGAATCCTGGTCATTTAAGTAATGATTACAGGATGGGCTGGACAGCTGAGGCTGAGAGGGGCCCCAGGGCAAGGGACATGGTAACCTCATTCCACACGTGTGCCCCTGAAGCTTTGTGCTGCCAAGGGAGTGATGCTGTGCCGATCCGACAGGAGAGCCACTTCCAAAAGCAGCTCGTTGTCCTTTTTGCTCCTTGCCCTAAAGTGCTGACCACGGCAACGTGACCGGCATCTTGAAAATGAGTCCAGATGTCATTTCTCCTTCAAGGCACTGTCAGATGATCAGCCTCTTCTGAAACTCCCTGTCTCAAAACAGAAGGGGGGGCCGAGTGATTACCTGTCAAAGCTTACAGACTAAGGAGTGAAGTTATTTTTAAAGAAAACAAAAGGTGGAATGGGCTTGGGAGGAGCATATAATGGGAAGCATATTCGAAGAAAGTATCCTTTCTTTTCTCTTTCCGTCTCCTTCCTAGAGCTGCAGTGAGCATGGTTCTGTACACAGAAGTCCTCGAGAGAAACGCTTGTGGGCTGATCCCTCCCAACCACAGCAGAGGATCCAGGGGAGGGAGCCCCATCTGGGCGCCAAGTGGCTGCTGCAGCAATGCAGAGAGCCCAGGAAGGGCACCGTCAAATACCCCACCTCCTCCTGGCTCTGTGCAGGAGGCTGATGGGTCCCGGGAGGGAGGGACAGACAGACGGCTCTGATGCAGAGTTAAAAGGACATATCCATCTTCCGGATTCGTCATGACCTAGAAAAATCCACAGCATCAACTTGGCATTTGCCAACAGCGCAAAGATCCTATCATTTTAGGCTGAATTCCAGTTGCCATGTGACAAGTATCTGTGACCACTTGGTTCTCAAATTGAGGACTTGGAGCACTTAAGGAGGGAAGACAGTCTAACTGTAAAATAGGATTAGCATGGAATCAGATCTGCCACCTGCAACTCTTGGCAGGAGTGTTATTCCTAAGGGGAGCGACGTATTGAATCCTTACAGGTGGATCTGTTACCCCAATTTGCAGCCATTAGTGGTGCAGGAGCCACACTGACTGGGGGAAGGCTGGCTGGCCTCCAGGAGACAGGCAAACCCGAGGACATTAAGGTCTTAGGCATTTCTGAAATGCTAAGGACCCTGAGTGGAAGAGCAGGCTTCAGGCTTCATTGTGTTCAGTTGCGTCTGACTCTTTTCAACCACATGGACAGTAGCCCGCCAGGCTCCTCTGTCTATGGAATTTTTCAGGCACGAAAACTGGAGTGGGTTGCTGTTTCCTCCTCCGGGAAACTTCCCAACCAAGGAATGGAGCCTGCGTCTCCTGTGTCTCCCACATTAGCAGGTGGATTCTTTACCACTGAGCCACCTGAAAGAACAACAGCATCATTTTAATTCTAAACTGAGACTTGGATGTTATGCGTACTTAACAAAGACAGGCTGTTCACCCATGAAAAACTGGTCCTGATAGATGTGGAACAGGGGCTTCCCTGTAGCTCAGACAGTAAAGAATCTGCTTGCAATTCAGGAGACCCGGGTTCGATCCCTGGGTTGAAAAGATACCCCGGAGAAACGAATGGCTACCCACTCCAGTATTCTGGGCTGGAGAATTCCATGGACAGAGGAGCCTGGCAGGCCACAGCCCTTGGATTCGCAAAGAGTTGGACACAACTGAACAACGAACACTACTACTACTAATAGATGTGGAAAATGAATCTGGAGTACCCAACAGCCCTTGAGGAAGATAGATGTTAAAAATTTTTTATTGATGTATTCACAATATTGTGTTAGTTTCAGGTATATAACAAAGTGTTTAGTTATACCTGTACATATATTCTTTTTCAGATTCTTTTCCATTATAGGTTATTATAATACATTGAATATAGTCCCTGTGCTGTTCAGTAGGTCCTTGTTATTCTTCTATTTTCTGTATATATAGTGATAATGGTGTGTGTCTGTTAATCCCAAGCTCCTGGTTCAACCTCCCGACCCTGCCCCAGGGCTTCCGTGGTGGCTCAGTGGTAAAGAACCCACCTGCCAATACAGGAGATGTGGGTTCAATCCCTGGGTTGGGAAGAACCCCTGGAGAAGGAAACAGCAACCCACTCCAATATTCTTGGCCTGGGAAATCCCATGGACAGAGGAGCCTGGCAGGCTACAGTCCATGGGCTCACAAGAGCCAGACATAACTTAGCGACTGAACGACAACCCTGCCCCAAGAAAAATATCTTTTTTGTCCCCACTTTGGCTATACCAGGTGGGTTATGGGGTCCCAGACCCTCAGCAGTGAAAGCCTAGAGTCCTTATCACTGAACTACAAGGGAAGTCCCAAAAAATATCTTTTAAAAAGGAGAGACCTGAGACTTCCCTGGCAGTTCAGTGGTTAAGATTCTGAACTCCCGATGCAGGGGACAGGGTTTCAATCCCTGGTCAGGGAACTAAGATCCCACATGTCACATAGTATAGCCAAAAAAAAGAAACTCAAGGTTCCTCAAAAAATTAAACATAGAGTTACCATGTGACCCAATAATTTCACTCCTAGGTATTTACCCAAGAAAACTGAGAACATGTGTCCACATAAAACCTTGTACACGAATGTTCATAGCTCTTCACAATAACCAAAAGGTAGAAACAACCCAAGTGTCTATCAGCAGATGAACGGGTTAAAGAAATGTGGCTTATCCATACTAAGGAAGAGTATTTGTCCATAAAAAGGAATGAAGTCCTGATCTGTGCTGCCCTGTGAGTGAACTTCAAGAACATCACGTGAAAGAAGTGACAGAAGGCAGACAAAAAGGCCATATATTGTGGTTCCATTTAAAAGAAACCTCCAGAATAGATAAATTCATCAAGACAGGAAGCAGGTTGGTGGTTGCCAGGGGCGTGAGGAGACAATGCTTAATGGACATGGGTTTTATTTGGGATGATTTTATTTCAGGTGATAGTTTTATTGTGGGTTTTATTTTGAAACCAGATAGAGGTCATCCTTGCACAGCATGAATATGCTAATTGCCAATGACTTTTTTATTTCCTGTTATGTGACTTTCTCCCCCTCTCTTTTTTTTTTTGAAAGGGACTTGAACCAGCAATGTCCTTTTCAGCATCATTCTTTTGTGATGCACAAAAAGTCCATTTCTAATGATGCAGTTTAAATTCTGATTTGACTGCTTTTCCAGGCCCTTGTTAAAGAAGGGTAAGGTGGGCTATATTCAGGACTTCTGCGATAGGGGCAGGGACCACTATCTTGGGGTCTTGCAGATGGGTGGGAGAGAGTAGAGATTGAGTTCAACTGTGAATACAAAGAGAAGTGGGAAGATAAGCCAAGGAGTAGTGCAGGGGTCAGTGGGCGGAAGATTATTAAAAGGAAACATCAGAGATCAGGGTAGATCCTCGGTAAACAGACCTGGCAGAACTTCCAGTGGCTAGGATGCCACACTCCCATTGCAGGGGGCCCGGGTTTGATCCCCGTTTAAGGAAATGGATCCCACACACTGCAACTGAGAGTTTGCATGCCACAACTAAGACCCGGTGCAGCCAAATAAATTAATTAATTAAAAAAAAAACTTGCTAAAGGCAGGCCAGGAGGCTCAGACATCACCTGAGGATGCTAGACAATGGGGGAACCCAAACAGATTTTGAAGGTGACCAGACCTGGAGGATGGAGGTTCTGGTTAAACTGACTTATCAGGATTCTTGTTACAACTGGACTTTGCATGGAAGGACAAAAGGGCCTGGGGTTTGAGACCTGGTCAAAGAGAGGAGTCAGATGAGCCAGATTAGATCAAAGAGAGAATCTTGCTCCTGGGCACTGAATTATTCGGAGTCTAGAATGTCAAGCTCATGGAACCTCCCAGAGTCTCCTTCCCTCTCCTTACAGGGGTGAGAGACGGCCTCCAGCACTTTGGTGGTTTTATCTGGAGGGACTTACCCTGTTTCAAAAGTTGTGTCACCTTGTGGAGGCCCTAAGGGCCAATCTTTGGTTTTCAGTGGTTCTTTTTCTTTTCTTTTTTTTCATTTCTCTGTATTTCCCCACATAGTTATGCAGTATGTGTGAGGTTTTTATTTATTTTAGTTTTTAGGGTTTTTTGGACCCCTGCCATGCAGCATGCGAGATCCTTAGTTCCCTGACTAGGGATCAAACTTGTGCCCCATGTAGCAGAAGCATGGAGTCTTAACCACTGGAACTACAGGGAAATCCCTTGGCTTTTTTTCTAAAGAATGTACAGATCTGTATAACTGAGTCACTTGGCTATGTGGGATTTTTATTGAGGTATAAATATGTACAGAAAAGCACACATTATAAACTATGAATTTATGAACCAACACACCTGCATCAATAAAAGAACACATCCTAGAAACCCCTGGTGCTCCCTCCCAGCTCCTCCCCACCCCCCAACCACAATACCTACTCATGCAGTGTATTTTTATATTGGGGGAAAAATACTTAAAATTTAAACAAAGCAAAAATACACTAGAGAAGGAAAATTTTTAAATTCAGCACTTTTTATTTGTGAATGAAGTCGCTCAGTCGTGTCCAACTCTTTGTGACCCCATTGTCTATAGACTACCAGGCTCCTCTGTCCATGGGATTTTCCAGGCAAGAATGGTAGAGCGGGTTGCTATTTCCTTCTCCAGGAGACCTTCCCGACCCAGGGATGGAACCTGGATCTCCCAAATTGTAGGTGGACGCTTTACCGTCTGAGCCACCAGGGAAGTTTATTTGTGAAGGATCTTCCAAATGGCTTAGACATGGTAAAGACTGAGAGCTGTGAGTTTGGGCTCAAATTGCTCCCAAGGGAAAGCAGAAGGAGGCAGCTAGTAGTAGCCACGGGATCAACTGACGGCCCCATCGCCTTCCTGGGTCAACTGGGCAGCACTCTCGGCCCCCCCCAGGGGGGCTTCAGCACTACAGATGCCTGGGTTCCATCTGCAGAGATGGTGATTTCACTGGTTTGGGCTTCAGAATTATTCAAAGCTCTCTAGTGATTATAATACACAGACAAATTTGGGAACCACTGACTTAGCTTACAAGGAGGATCTGAAGCCTGCCTTCCAAGGAGGTGGGCAGACTCAAAAGCCTCCCAGAGATTCTGTAACTACCACAAAAAGCCATCTTCTTCAAGAGCATCGTGAATTGTCAAGGTCCCCGTGACTATTTCACTTCTGGAAATGAGTCAGCCGTAGTACACAAGTGACACACACTCTTACAGCCTCTTTCCACATCCTCCCCAACTCTGGCGTGGGAATGTGGGGACAGTGACAAAGCTGGCTGCCATCCAGGCTCCAGGAAAGTGGGGCGTGGGGGCTGGGGGGTAGGGGCGAAGGGAGGCTCTGCTGTTATTACAGTCATTTCCACTAGGTGGCGTCCGAGCAGATGCTCTTGTGAATGTTTAAAAAAAAAAAAACCAATTAAACCTTATTTCCCTGTGCTCCTTCTTAGTATCGAATTGGTATTTAATTACTGGTGGGATTCCATTTTCCCTGAAAAGAAGATAAAGTTGCCTTACTCTCCCCAACTCCTCCAACCCCCCACCCCCTGAGGACCCTCACTGGGGGGTTAACTTCTGATGTTCCTGCTCCTCCCACCTAGACACACTGTACCTTCATGATATGGGTCAGATTTCTAAGAACCTGACCGAGTTTCTGTAGTGGTTGTTTACGGAAGAATGGGAAAGGCTTGACAGCAGGAAGAAATGGGCAGGAAGGGGAGAATAAGAGGTGAGGGGCTGGAATGCTTTCATGTCACCCACCGCATGAGCTGATACTGTGCCTGAGCTAGAACTTGGGATTGGGAGAGTGTTTGGCGTGTATCTTTCCACCAGCCCAGATATGCTACTTATGCAAACCCTTCTTGGACAGCCACTAGAAACAATTAATTTTTCGCCCAAGAAAGCACCATATGTTTCTGAGAGTACTTAACTCCCTAGGGAAGTGTTCTAATTACCTGTTTCCGAGTGATAAATCACCCTAATATGTAGTGGCTTGAAGCAATAATTTACTAGGTCCTCTGTGGGATGGCTGGACTCAGTCAGGTGGTTCTCACTTAGGGACTCATGTGGTTGCAATGTCAATGGTCTGAACATTTGAGATGGGTCCCCCCCATGGGACCCTTGAGAGGGGCTGTCAGCTAGTTCAGCTGGGGTCGGCAGCCAGAGCTCTTGCCTGTCCTCTCCAGGTGGCACGGAGCCTGGGTTCCCAGAGTGACTGTCTCACGGGCATCATTCCAAGATGCCCAGTGGAAGCTGTGCGGCGTCTCACGCCCTGGCTTTGGAAGTTCCAAGCTGTCACTTGTGTCACATTCTACAGCTCAAGCAAATCACTAAGGCCAGGGCAGATTCCAGGGAAGGGAGCCAGGGCGTCTCCCCCTTGGTGGGGGAGGAGGGGTATAGGGAGGCCATATTTAGGGACTCAGCTACTTATCTCAGGAAGTGGGAACTGGGACAAATTTAGGGAATTGCTTCACCCTGAAGGAAACTGTTTTTCAGTGTAAGAACAGACTCCTTCACATGTATTTTCAGGAAACCCCAGTGCCTGGTTGATCAAAGCCCCAGCTTCCTTGGGTGTCTGTGCTTTAACCGGAACCAGCTACCCAGCCAGACAGCATTCATCCTTAAGCCCTCTCTCTCCATTGGAAGCTGCTGATTTTCCACTTCCTTCTTAATACAAGTGCTAACATTCATCACACTCTTATTTTGTGCCAGACACTGTGCTGAGCAATGCATGCACTTAGCCCATTTCATTAAGACTTGTCTTGTTGAAGTGCCTGTTAAGAAAAGGTTGCTTGCTTGTTTGTTTGATAACTACCACCAGCTGTGTTCTGTCCAACCCCCCTTGGTCACCTGAGTGTAAGGCTCCCTATTAAGGCACCTCAATCTGATTCCACTTTTCCAGTCATCTTGTTTTTGTTGCTGTTGTTATTAAGGCAGCCCCACTTGGGAGTTTAAGGCTTGTCCATTTAAAAAGTTAAACTTGGGACTCAGATGTAGAGAACAAACTTATGGATCTGGTGGGACGAATTGGGAGCTTGGGATTGACATATGTATCAGTTCAGTTCAGTTCATTCGCTCAGTCGTGTCCAACTCTTTGCGACCCCATGAACCGCAGCACGCCAGGCCTCTCTGTCCATCACCAACTCCCGGAGTTTACCCAAACTCAAGTCCATTGAGTCAGTGATGCCATCTAACCATCTCATCCTCTGTTGTCCCCTTCTCCTCCTGCCTTCAATCTTTCCCAACATCAGGGTCTTTTCAAATAAGTCAGCTCTTTGTATCAGGTGGCCAAAATACTGGCGTTTCAGCTTCAACATCAGTCCTTCCAATGAACACCCAGGACTGATTCCCTTTAGGATGGACTGGTTGGATCTCCTTGCAGTCCAAGGGACTCTCAAGAATCATTACAGCATCAGACCTTGCCTCTATCACCAGTCACACCCACAACTGGGTGTTGTTTTTGCTTTGGCTCCATCCCTTCATTCTTTCTGGAGTTATTTCTCCACTGATCTCCAGTAGCATATTGGGCACCTACCGACCTGGGGAGTTCATCTTTCAGTGTCCTATCTTTTTGCCTTTTAATACTGTTCATGGGGTTCTCAAGGCAAGAATACTGAAGTGGTTTGCCATTCCCTTCTCCAGTGGACCACATTCTGTCAGACCTCTCCACCATGACCCATCCGTCTTGGGTGACCCCACCCGGCATGGCTTAGTTTCATTGAGTTAGACAAGGCTGTGGTCTGTGTGATCAGATTGGCTAGTTGTCTGTGATTGTGGTTTCAGTCTGTCTGCCTTCTGATGCCCTCTCTCAGTGCCTACCGTCTTACTTGGGTTTCTCTTACCTTGGATGTGGGGTATCTCTTTACGGCTGCTCCAGCAAAGCGCAGCCGCTGCTCCTTACCTTGGACGTGGGGTAGCTCCTCTCCGCTGCTCCTGTGCCGTAGGTATACACTATCTATAAAACAGATAACTAAGGAGAACCTACTGTATAGCACAGGGAACTCTACTTAATAGAGGATGGTGACCTGAATTGGAAAGAAATCTAAAAAAGAGGGAATATATGTATATATATGAGCTTCCCAGGGCTTCCCAGGTGGTGCTAGTGGTAAAGAACCCACCTGCCAATTCAGGAGACATAAGACACACGGGCTCAATCCCTGGGTGGGGAACATATCCTGGAGGAGGGCATGGCAATCCACTCCAATATTCTTGCCTGGAGAATCCCATAGACAGAGGAGCCTCACGAGCTACAGTCCATATGGTCTCGAACAATCAGACATGACCAAAGAGACTTACCACACGTGAGCTTCCCAGGTGGCTCATTGATCAAGAATCTGCCTGCCAGTGCAGGAGACAAAGCAGGTGTGGATCGATCGCCGGGTTGGGAAGAGCCCCTGACGGAGGAAATTGCAACTTACTCCAGTATTCTTGCCTAGAGAATCCCATGGACGGAGGAGCCTGGAAGGCTACGTACGGTCCTTAGGGTCGCAAAGAATAGGACACGACTAAATGACTGAGCACACGCATATGTATACTTAGCTGATTCATTTTGCTGTACAGCAGGAACGAACACAACATTGTAAAGCAAATATACTCCAATAAAAATTAAAGAGTAAAAAGTCAAACTCGGGAATTCCCTGGTGGTCCAGTGGTTTGGACGCTTCACTTTCACTTCTGGGGCCACAGTTTCCATCCCTGGTCAAGGAACCAAGATCCCAAAAGCCACGTGGTCTGGCCAAAAAAATAAATAAAGTCAAGCTTATCTCAAATTACCCCTGCCGGCGCCGAAGCACAGGCCTGAGGCTCCAGCGCTGAAGCAGGGACCAAGCGTACCTCTCACACCACCCCTCCTCTTTGCTTGCTTGAGGCACTGCGGGGAGAAATGGAGAACGGATGTGTTTCCTGGGGCCACTGGCTGGGGGCAGTGACGTGGCTGTCCTGTGTCCTGGGTCCTTACTGCTGACCCAGCTTATTCTCTCGAGCAGGGTTCCTCGTGCTCAGCACTACTGGCGTTTAGGGCTGGGTGATCCTTTGTTGTGAGGCCCTGTCCTATGCATTGTTTGGCAACATCCCTGGCCTCACCCTACTGGACACCAGCTGTTCAGTCCTGAGTCGTGTAGCACTCCCCACGTTATGCAACCAAAAATGTGTCAGCCATTACCAATATGTCCTGGTTGAGGACCAGCGCTCCTTAGACTCGGTGTGGACTAGGGGGTGCCCCATGGGCCTACCGACAGAGACTCTCTCCCATGGGGCTCCCCTGGTTACATAGTCTTGCTGACCCTTGGCTTCACGCCATATTGCTCTGAGGTGTTCCCCCGCCCCCAAACCCCAGAATCCAATTCTAGACTTCCCTGGTGGTCCAGGAGTAAATAATCCACCTGCCAATGCAGGGGACGTGGGTTTGATCCCTGGTCTGGGAAGATCCCATATGCCACAGAGCAACTAAGCCTGCGCACCGCGAGCACTGAGCATGCGCTCTAGAGCTCATGTGCCACAACCACTGAGCCCTTGTGCCTAGAGCCCGGGCGCTGCAGCAAGAGAGGCCACGTCAACGAGAAGGCCAAGCACGAGCGCCACAGTAGACCGGAGCCCCTGACGGCTGCAACCGGAGAAAGCCTGCATGCAGCAATGAAGACCCAGTGCAACCAAAAGTAAATTTCTAAAAAAGCCTCAATAAAACACGAAGACTCTGCAATTCCATCTGTACTCTGGATTTGGCTCTGGGCCTGTAGGGGACGTGGGGTGGGGATGGTCCCAGTCCTTTGCCTCCTGGCTGACTGCCCACCACGTCAGCTCCCCTGGACACTCTCCGAACTTCATGAGCCACCAGCCCATGGCCAAGTGGGCAGCCAAGTGGGAGACGAGGTGTTCCTCTCTGCTGTCCCACCCATTTTACAATGACTCCACTGTGTCCCCAACCCCCTTCACTCCCACTTGTTTCCCAGAGAAGCCAGTCAAGTCTTCATGAAGAAGCAGCCTCTCATCCCTCCTTCCTCCCTTTGCCTTTGGAGGCACCAACTACCCACGGTTGGGCCAAACTTAACAGGTTAAGGGCTCCGTCCTCTGAAAGACTGTCTTCACTCAGACACCAGCCACCAAGTCTGGGGGGTCCCCAGGCCACACTCACTTTTTACCAGTTTGCCACAAACCTGGGTGTTCCCCCTACTCCCTCAGGTTTAACAATTCACTAGCGTGACTCACAGAAAAGTGTTGTACTTGCCATTACAGTTTAATGATCGTGAAAGGATACAAATCTGAACCAGGCTCGAGCAAGGTCTGGGTGGGGGGTGTCCCAAACTTGAAGCTTCTGACATCCTCAGGGACATGTTACCCTCTTGGCATATCAGTATGTGACACTATGCAGAGCACTGCCAACCAAGGAAGCTCACCGAGCTTAAGTGTCTAGAGTTTCCATTGCTGTTGCTGTTACTGTTGTTCAGTCGCTAAGTCGTGTGCGACTCTGAAACCCCATGGGCTGCAGCATGCCAGGCTCTCCTGCCCTTCACTATGTCCTGGAGTTGGCTCAGATTCACATCCGTTGAGTTGGTGATGCTATCTAACCATCTCATCCTTTGCTATTCCCTTCTCCTTTTGCCTTCAATCTTTCCCAGCATATTTATTGCGGTTTCATTATATATGTACACCATTGACTGAATTCAATTTCCAGTTCCCCTCCCTTCCCCAGAGACTGAGCTAATAACACATGGTTTACCCTGAACCAACAGGTCGAGTTGGAGGAGTCCAGTGTGAATAACTGATACTCCCATCATTTAGAAAATTCCAAGGATTTAGAGGTGGCCTCTCAGGAACCCTGTGGCTTCCCTGGTGGCTCAGACGGTAAAGCATCTATCTGCCTGCAATGCGGGAGACCCAAATTTGATCCCTGGGTCAAGAAGATCTCCTGGAGAAGGAAATGGCAGCCTACTCCAGTACTCTTGCCTGGAAAATTCCATGGACTGAGGAGCCTGGTAGGCTACAGTCCACGGGGTCACAAAGAGTCGGACATGACTGAGTGACTTCACCTTTCCCAGGAACCAGACAAAGACCATCCAAATGCCAGGTTACACACAGGATTCACAGAGGCAGTGCTGCGTGGCATCCCCCAACCAATGCCTGGCTGTTAGTTCTCTGAACTTACAATGTGGGGTGCATTTTATCCTTGGAAGTAGGCTCTGGCAGTTCTTGGGGATCAGGAAAGGCCCTGCAGGGTGCCTCTCTCCGTCTTGTCGCATGTGCATGACCTCCTTTAGTAGGACCCTGGTTCCCACCCCCCGCCCCTAGGCAGGCGTTATCGTGATCACCCTTCCACAGATGAAGAAAGGCGGGTGTAGGCTGAGAGACCCCCAGGTGAACCAGTAGCACAAGACTGAGTCCGGGGCTGTCTGACTCCAGAGCTGCTCACTCATGAGGAGCGGAGCTGTGGCTCCCCCTAAAGCCCCCAAACCCCCCATCCCTTGCCCCCGCTGGTGGGGTCATGCCAGCTCCCCTCACGGCCTCCCAAACACCTCCCTTCCTCCTGCAAAGCCGTGTCCTGACCCTCTGCCACGGGGCTCACCACTCTGAACCCTCCCCCTGTGGTCGCCCACTCCTCCTCTGGGATGCCTGTGGCCTCTGCTCTCGATCTTCCTGGCTCCGAGTTCCGAGAACGTGCAGAACATTAGGTTCTGGGAGCTGGACGCATGCCATAATCTCTCTCCGATCTAGAGTGTTTTCCATCCGCGTCCGACCTCAGCCCTCGGCCCTTCTCCAGGGCTGGAGTCCACGTGCCAGGCTGTCCTGCGCTCTCTTCCCTTCGGCAGCGCCGTCACTCAGGCTTGCCTTTAAACCCTTGAGCACCTCCTCTCACTTCTCCTACCCGCCGTCCTGAGGCTGTGGGGAGGGGCAGGAGGGCAGTGTTTAAAGTAGGGGCTTCGTGATGCTGCCGGGGACTCTGCGAACCCCGTTTTTCCTCGGCCACGGCTCCCTTCCAGCCCCTGCCGCCAGGGGCGCTAGCGGGGCCCTCACGGCCGCGGAACAGGGAGGGCTGTGGCTTCCAGTCTCTCCCGGTCGGGCTCCGAGCATCACCATGATGTTTTGTTCCAGGCTCCAGGGTCCCTCGGCTCCCAGAACCAGCCTCTGTGCCTCATAGAGATACCGCACCAGCTGGGCAATGACCCCTCGCCAGAGATCCTAGTCCCAGCTCCCTGGGACCCCCTCTTCCCGGCTTCTAAGGATCCCATAACCCCGACCTGTCCTCTCGGTTCCCCAGCCAAAGGGATGGGGTACCTGCTTCCTGTGGTTCCCCCAGAGTCGGCTTTCTAACGCTTCTGTCCTGCAATACCCATTTAACCAATTCTCTGTTCTAAATTTTTGTTAAAATAATGAATGTGCTTGTTTTCCTGGTTGCCCATGACTAATAAATATATATAAACATTTCCTCTCTCCCTTCCCTGGAGGCTCAGAATCCACCAGTGCAGGAGACCCGGGTTTGATCCCTGGGTTGGGACGATCACCTGGAGAAGGGCGTGGCAGCCCACTCAAGTATTCTTGCCTGGAGAATCCCATGGACAGAGGAGCCTGGCTGGCTGCAGTCCATGGGGTTGCAAAGAGTCAGACATGACTTAGGACTCACACTTCTCACCTAATTACCTCCAACGTGCCAGACCCTGTTCTGCTTGACACGTATGGACTCACTTAAGTCTCACAAAACCTTCTAAACAGCAATTACTATTAATCCCACTTCAACAGGGGAGAAAACTGAAGGGCAAAGGAAGACATAATTATTTGCTCAGGGTCACACAGCTGGTAAGAGTTGGCCCTGAGACAGCATACATGTGCGCACCCTCTCAGAGTGTCCCTGGGGCATTACCCGAACACGTACTTTCCCAGTTTATGGATGGACTGAGCTATTTTTGGATGTTTATATCACGTGGAGGTTTTAGCTAGTAGAGATCCTGAATCACCTTGAACCTGACAAATTTAGTTTACTTGAGCCAGAAATCTTGCAACTTTCTGAATTATTTGGTCCATGGTTTGTTGCAACCTACCTCCTTAACGTTTGTTTGTTTATAATAGGGTTGTTTTTGTTTATTTATTTGGTTGTGCCAGGTCTTAGTCCTGGAACATGGGATCTTCAGTCTTCATTGTGACATGTGGGATCTAGTTCCCTGACCAGGAATTGAACCCAGGTCCCCTGCACTGGGAGCTCTGAGTCTTAGCCACTAACCACCAGGAGAGTCCCCTGTTTCCTTAATGTTTATCTTCGATCTTATCAGCCCCTACTGACTTTTTTCCTCCCTCCAGGTCTTTCCCTATGAGCTTCCCCACCCCCTTGGCAGTGCTGCTATAAATCTGGAGATACGGACAAGGAAACGTCTCCTGTTTGGCAGAACTCTAGAAGGCACTACGGTCTCACCTTGAACCAAAGTTTTCAGCAAGTATGGGTATTGATGATACCCTGAAATGTCTCTGACTTCCTAGTTGGAGCTAGTGATAAAGAACCCACCTACCAATGCAGGAGACATAAGAGACACTTACATCTTCACAGGTTCGATCCCTGGGTGGGGAAGATACCTTGGAGGAGGAAATGGCAACCCACTCAGGTATCCTTGCCTGGAAAATCCCATGGACAGAGGAGCCTGGTGGGCTACAGTCCATGTGGTCGCAGAGAATCGGACAGGACTGAAGCTACTTAGCACGTTGCATGTATCTCCAAAGGCCTTCGCCAAGAGTTCCTGAGAACCTCACAACAGAGAGGTTCTGTCCTACTGAGACTCTCCGCTGGATTCCATTTCAGACTTCCCAATGGCCGTCAGGGCACCTGCTCTGTATCACTGCCCTTGCTCGAGTTGGGAAGGGTCACTCCCAGCATGCTTGGCTCAGTCTACCCAGTATTTTGCCCTCATCCCCAGCGTGGTTTCTGGTGTCCTATGGAGAGAATCAGCTTAGAGATCCAAATCAGTATTATTTTTAGAACTAGAGATCATTTGGTCTCAGCTTGCTTAGACCTGTTCAGGGAACGAAAACGGAAACGTCGCATATTTTTTCAAAGTTCAAGTCAGAGTAGTTCGACCTGGAGGCAGCGCTTGTGAATCACTGCCTAAAACCTTTTCCTTTGTTGCAGAGACTGACCTTGTCTTCCAAAGGATTCATTCCCCTGGGATGAGGCTGAATCTTTTGAAACACAGCCCTCTTTGTGACAATTCTTTGTGTCAAATCTGAACCTGTGCTTTCTCTTCCAGTTTTTAGAAGAGATGAGATTACATTTCCATAATTTATGCTGAAACTGCAGCCCAGTTAACAACAGGTTTTTTTTTTTTTAATTTGAAAACCGAAATTAAATGTGGAAAATGTCATCTTGGCACTGAGCAGAGAGAGCTGTTTTTTTTTTTTTTTTTTGCAGGAAATGTCCAGCAGATCTGGAAGATCAGCCTGTTCTTATAGAGAAACCTTTTTTTTTTTTTTTAAACAGAACTAGGCAAGATAAGTCTCATTTCAAACTGCAAAAAAAAAAAAAAATTGCTTACAAAACGAGCAGAGGTATTTTTTCCCTTGGTTCAGACCCTGTGTTGGTCACGGTTCTCCAGAGAAGAAACAGAATTGATATGATTATCTATCTATCTAGAAAGCAAAAAATTTTTTAATATTTATTTATTTGGCTACGCCGAGTCTTAGTTTCAGCATATGGGCTCTACTATAGTTCCCTGAACAGAGATCAAACCCCGGCCCCCTGCATTGGGAGAGCAGAGTGCTAGCCACGAGACCACCAGGGAAGTCCCTAGAAAGCAAATATTAAAGAACTAAAAGGAAATATAAAAAACCCCACAATCAGAGAACTAGCAGATGAAAAGTAAAGAATTTTAATACAACTAACAAACTTGATCTAACCAACAGATATAGGACATGCACCTTCAAACTGCCGAACACACATTCTTTTCAGGTGTAGGTAGGACATTTACCTACATAGATCACGTGCTGGGCCACCAAGAGTGTCTCAACACATAACAGAGGACTGAGTTCACTTAGAGTGTGTTCTCTTACCCAGTGGAATTAAATTAGAAATCAATTGTAAGTCTCAAGAAATTTCTCAAAGTTTAGAAATCAAGCAACACGCTGCTAACAATTCACAGGACAAAGACAAAATCATAGCGAACATTCCAAAGATTCTCAGACACAAAAAACCACGTCATTTTCAGCACATGGCAGAGAGTTCAGAAAGCCACAGACCCAGGGCGTGGCCTACGGGGTGGGGGTGCAGGGGAGGCAGGCAATGGGGAGGAGGCTCAGACCATGTCAGGCTAGGGAGTCTGGGCTTGTAGGCAGTGGACAGCCCTGAAAGCTTTTTACCAGGAAACCTGCTGTGTGTGTGGAGGGTGGGAGAGCCATTAGAGGGAAGGAAGGAGAGAATGTGAAAGAATGAGGCCAGCTGCGAGACCTCTGCCCTACATCAGAAATCAATGGCTATTTTCTGTATCACGGGTCAGGTCCACAAATACAAGCAGAGCCCTCACTATGTGCCGGGCAGCCGAAAGGCACTTACCAAGACCTTCTCCCAGGTACATTGTGTGAACCACCTTGGCGCCACACAGATTATTATACACAGATCACTAACTGGGAACACTTCCAAGAGTGTAATCGAAACGCTCATTTTTTTATGAAGCTTCGCATTAAAACAGAGCATGTTGTTCTTAATGCCAGTCCAAGATTAAACGCCTAGCTTGACGGCGCTTCCCAAGACATTCTGTACCTAAAGCCCAGTCTCCTCCCTCCACGCCTGAGCCAGTCTGGGAGGGCAGCTGCTTTTCATCAGTAGCCCCCCAAATAGTTATTACAAATTCATCTCTTTTTTTGAAGGCTGTTTTTAAAAAAACGGTGTGGACAGTTTTTAAAGTCTTTACTCAATTTGTCACAACACTGCTTCAGCTTTATTTCTTGGCTTTTTCGGCCATGAGGCTCCTGGGACCCCAGCTCCCTAACTAGGGATCGAACTCACACCCCCTGTACTGGAAGATGAAGTCTTAACTGCTGGACCACCAGGTAAGTCCCCCTAATTCATTTTTTACGGCCCTTCCTCCCTATCACTGGAGAAATAAGAAGTTTGTTATTAAGAGAAATAAGGAACATAGACATTGAGGCTTTGTGAAGATGAGGACTTCCAACCTCAAATTTTGTACATTTTTCATCAGAGACTTCTAAATATGAGATGGGCTGGCTAAACGTGGTCTGTCTGGTCCAGAGACACAAGGATGAAAGAACACAGAGTCATCCATGCCTTTTGGAGCTAACAGTCTGGTGGGGAGATAAATAATCATCCAAAAAACAGGGACCAGTTAGGGACAGGCTAAGATGCTCTAAGAGAAAGCCCCCAACATACAGTGCTTTAAATCAGATAGACTCTGATCTCCTGTCCTCTGTGACCAAGCAGAGGTGGGTGGTCCAGGACTGGCGGGGCAGGTCTGCTTCCCAGCAACTCAGGTGATAAGCTGACTGTGCTGTCCTCAACACATGGCCTCCACCTCCAGGTCCACAGGTGCTCCAGTGGTTGTCATTTCCCAGCAGCGAAATGACAGACCAGGGGCACCAGATGCCTGCACATTGCACACATCACTTCTGTTCTCATTCCCTTGGCCAAATGTGTTCACGTGGCCACCCTCGCTGCAAAGGAGTCTGGGACCTGACACTAGCTGGGCTGGTTCTAATACTGAAAGGAAGGAGGGAGATTGGGTACAATCTCATGATGGGTGGTCCTCCCAGTACACACATTTGCGAGTGTGAAGTGTGTGTTGGTCACTCAGCCGTGTCTGACTCTTTGCGACCCCACGAACTGTAGCCTGCCAGACTTCTCTGTCCATGGGATTCTCCAAGCAAGAATACTGGAATGGATCACCATTTCCTTCTCCAGAAGATCTGCCCGACCCAGGGATTGAAACCGGGTCTCCTGCATTGCAGGCAGATTCTTTACCGTTTGAGCTATGAGAATGTGACTAAGGTATATTGCTGGGAGAGCCAACAGGAGGAGCCTCTGACCTTCTCAGAGAGGTCAGAGAAGACTCTCCAGGGCTGAAAAGGAATGAGAGCTGACTGGGTGATGAGAAGGGGGCAGAGCTTCCCAGCAGAAGGAACAGCACATGTGGAAGTCCTGTGGCAGCAGGGTACAGGGCCAGAGCAGGGCTGGAAGAAAGACAAGCAGGTTGATGCCAAAGGGAAGAATATAAGGCATGAAACTGAAGACACAGGCAGAGATCAGACCTTCAGCTTTGGCTTTATTCTAAAAGTGACAGGGGGGACTTCCCTGGTGGTCTAGTGGCTTAAACTCTGAGCTCCCGATGCAGGCGGCCCAAGGTTCAATCCCTGACCAGGGAACTAGAGCCCACATGCTGTAACTAAGACCCGGTGCAGCCAAATAAATTTAAAAAAAAAAAAGCTTTATTAAAAAAAAATAAAAGTGACAGGGAACCTCTGATACCTTTTGGGAGGAGTCACTATCAGATCTAAATATGTAAATCCCAGGCTGGCTTATGTGGAGAACAGGTCAAAGAGTGTTTCCCAAACTTGTTGAATCACAATAATCAGAAGCATAGACTCTGATTCTCCTGGTGATTCCTGTGTCAGGTATATGAGAGTGAAAGTCGCCAACTCTTTGAGACCCCACGGATTGTATGTAGTCCATGGAATTCTCCAGGCCAGAATACTGGAGTGGGTAGCCTTTCCCTTCTCCAGGGGATAAAGAAGAGGTCATTATGAATGGAACCCAGTAGGGAGAAGCTGGCTACCCTAGTGAGACACCTATCACAAGGCTAAGAATGTGGGAGGGCTTCCAGAAGTTTTGGAAAATAGAAAACACAAAACTTGTTTGGTACCCCACCCCAGAACCCTCTTCTGCTCTTTTTCTTATTTTTTTCTTCTGTGGTAGCAAGGATAACAGTCCTCCAAAGATGTTGACATCCAGATCCCCTTGTCGATGAAAATAATCAATAAACAATCGAAGGGAGTTTCCTGGTAGCCCAGTGTTTAAGACTCTGCACTTCCACAGTGGGGGGCAATGGTTTGATCCCTGGTCAGAGAAGTTCCATATGCCTTGGAACAAAACAAAACAGAAAGCAACAGCAAAAAAACTATAATAGGAAAAGAAAATAGTATTATTTGAGCCAAAGTATAGGCTGGAAGACAGCCTCCCAGATAACTCTGAAGAACTGCTCCAGAGAAGCATGGTTTTCAGCTCAGTTTTATGTCTTATTAGGACAAAGAACATCAAACAAGTCAGCAAGACGTTCTTTTAAAATTAAAAAAAAAACAAAAAAACAGATCAGCAGGAACACGGTGACTCATGGCCTTGGTGCCTGGGAAAGGAGTCTTATCAGCGAAAGAGTAACCAACACTGGCATCTCAGGAAGAGAGGCATTCAATCTTTATTTTTAACATGTAAATTCTTTCCTTTGCCCTGATAAAGAATCTGCCTGCAAGGCAGGAGACCCGAGTTCAATCCCTGGTTTGGGAAGATCCCCTAGAGAAGGAAATGGCAACCCACTCCAATATTTTTGCCTGGAGAACCCTATGGACAGAGGAGCCTGGCTGGCCTCAGTCTATGGGGTCGAAAAAAGTCAGACATGACTGAGCGACTAACACTTATACTTTCATTCTTTACTTCTGGTCAGTGTGCCCTTTTCCTTAATAATTAAAACAGATGTACACTGTAATTTTCATAGGCCACTAACAGACTGTTATGGTTTGTATAAAATTCAAGTTAACTCATGTATAAGCCAGAATGACTTCCCAAACCTCAATATGTGAAAATTTCTTTTATCACTTTTTTTTATTACCTTTTTACATGGTAAAAGTGACTTCACAGATGAGATGAGGTTAAGTCCTTGAGATGGGATGATTTACTGGATTCTCCAGTTGGATGCAATGTCATCACAAAAGTCCACAAGATGGGGGCAGGGATGTCACAGTGGGTAAAAGATATGTGAATGGAAGCAAAGATGAAAAAGAGATTTGAAGAAGATAGGTTGTTGGTTTTGAAGGTGGAGGATGGGGGCCACTATCCAAGGAGAGAAGTGATCTCTAGAGAGTGGAAAAGGCAGAGAAATGCATTCTCTTCCAGGATCTTCAGGAGGAAATTAGCCTGCCAACACCTCCACTGTAGGACCTTTGACCTCCAGAACTATAAGATGGTGTGTTTGTGTCATTTAAAGCCACTTTGTGGCTCAGATGGTAAAGAATCCACCTGCAATGCAGGAGACCCGGGTTTGATCCCTGGGTTGAGAAGACCCCTTGGAGAAGGGAATGACAAGCCACTTCAGTGTTCTTGTCTGGGAAATCCCATGAACAGAGGAGCCTGGTGGGCTAGAGTTCCTGGGGTCAAAGAGTGGGACAAAACTGAGTGACTGACACTTTACTTTTTTACCTTTAAGCCCATTGTGGTAATTTTTTTTTACTGCTGCAATAGAAAATAAATACAATTTCTAACATAATATATAATTTACTCAATTATTATGGGCCTGGCAAACAGCAGATGCTCAGTCAATGTTAATATATGGATAAATGGATAGATATAGAAAGTGAAGGAAAGGAAAGTGTCAAGGCTTCTCTTGCACTTTATTGACTGGGAACCTCATGTGATGTTTACTCACAGAAGGAACAGAGGGGCAGGTCAGTTTGGAGAGAATCAAGAAAATAAAGATGGGTTTAATTTGAGGTTTGAGGGATTCTGTGGGAGATATAAACAGATAGATATAACCTGAGGACTTCCCTGCTGGTCCAGTGGCTAAGACTCCACACTCCCAATACTCTGGGTTCACTGCCCTGTCAGAGAACTAGATCCCACATGCCTCAACTAAGAGTTCGAATGCCACAATTAAAGATCCCATCTGCTGCAACTGAGACTCAGCGCAGCCAAAGTAAATAAATATTTAGAAATATACATTACTTAAAAGAAAAATGTGTCAGTAATTCTGCAGAGGCAGCTGGAATGTGGGTCAGGCTGCTAACAGGCCCTGGGAGAGTTGTTTCCAAATCCTGAAGCCTGAGGCTTGGGAGGCTTCACAACACGAGAGTCACAGTCAATTGCTCCCTCAGGCTTAATGTCACAACAGGAAGAGTCCTCAGAAAAAGAAACAGGAGATCAGCCTTCCTCCCCAATCCTGGGGCAACCGATTAACGGTGACTCAAATGTTTCCTCGCCCTTTAACTTTCTTATTGGATCTTAATTAACGGGGATTGATTGCGTGCCTCTGGAACTCAAAACACCGCCCTGGACCCTGGGAAAGGCAAATGCACTAGGAGGACTTCCATCCTAGTTGGAAAGTCAGACATTCACAAAACTAAATTCAAGTAGAAGCAGCTAGACACGGTGCCGAGCAAGGTACCGTCCAAGCGGGCGAGGGTGGCTTACTGTCGCTCAAGTATCTAGAAAGGTCCAGGGGAGCAGGTGTTATGTGAGTGGGTCTTCGAGGGACAGGGGCACAGAGAAAGCCTTTTCTGACCGAGAGCAAAAGAGTGGCAAGAAGGCTTTGACTCGTTCAGGGAGCCTTGCCTAACGTGCAGACTCCAGATCGCAGTCTGTCTGGGGAGTAAACACCCGGTTTAGGAATACACCACCTTTGGAGCGTTTCAGTATCCCAGGCAACCTCCCAGCCCCGCGCATGCGCCTCTCAGGGCTCTCGCGCCGTGTCACCATAGAGGCTCAGGGCTAGAGCGTCACCCAGCGCGGGGGCAGACATTTTGGACCCTGGCAGGAAAAAGGTGGACAGGCTGGCACCACTACACAGTCAGGCTGCACCGCCCGAAATCGTGAAAGCAAAGGAAACCCCGTGGGGCGACAAGGTCAAAGTGGCGGAACGAATCGTGGACGCCTTCCTATGGAAAAATAAGCTTGTGGAGAGTTGCCCACCGCCCTGCCCTCACCCGAGATGGCGGCCGTGCGGGCGCTCTAGCTGCGCCTTTCGGATCCCGGAGGGGGCGGCGCCCGCGTCGCGATCTTTGAGGTGTTTTCGGCGCCGGTCGCTTTGCTCTCTCGTCGCGCCGGCCTCCTCAGCTAGTGGCCTTTGGTAAGAGGAGGTTGGGGGGTCTCGAGACTGCCCCCCGCCGCGCCCCGCGTCGGTTTCCTCGTCCTTCGCTGCGCTGGCCTCGGGGCCGCCTCCGTCACAACCGCTCCCGGGTGCAGCCCCGCGCGGGCCGGCCGAGACCGCGCCCCCGGGCCGGACAATGCCCAGGAAGCTGCTGCTGCTCCCGCCGCTCTCCGTGTCCTCCGCTTTCCGCGCCCCGCGAGCCTGCCCCGCCGCCCGCCCGGCCATGAACGCCGCCCGCACCGGCTACCGAGTCTTCTCTGCCAACTCCACGGCCGCCTGCACCGAGCTGGCCAAGCGCATCACCGAGTAAGGGGCGGGCGACGGGGATGCCCCAGGGGGCCCTTCCTTCCCGGGAGCCCGGCCTTGCGCCTCTGCCCTTCCGCCCGACCGGGGCGAGGGGAGATGCGGCCCCTTGATCCTGCGCCCAACTCTGCAGCTTCAATCGCGTTGGGCTGGCTGCCTCTTTACTGGCTTCTCCCCGAGCCCACCCCTCCGGTCCTTGGAGCGCCCGCCCTGCTTTCGGCTCCCCAGTCCCCCCTCCCAGGCGATGGGACCCACCCACCTCCCCAGCCCCCCGCCCAGATGAGAGCTTTGTGGGAGCGGGGGTGGCTCTGGGTTTGGCTCCTCTTCCCACGGTTGGAGTTTACCTCTGGATCTGATCCCCGCCGTTCCCAAGTCTCCCCACCCCGGGAGACGGAGGCCGGCACGTAGTCACGACGTCGGGTGCGGTAGATGGGGGCGGCCTTGCAAGTGAAAGACCCCCGAGGCCCAAGATGCGCGGGCTGAAGCAGACGTGTAGGGGAGGGCAGTGAGAACAAGGCAACCCCAGGGGGCAGATTTTTCGCAGCTGATGATTGAAACGACAGGTCTAGCCGTAGTCTGTAAGTCAGTTAGGTTCAGTCTTAAGTCTTTGCTTTTTCACCTGTTATTCACCTAAGGAAGCCTCCAGCCTCAAGTGGCCTTTGGGGGGTCTTAGGACCTTCCCCGTCTTGCCCCTGGGCAAGAGACTTGATTTTCCTGGACTTCGTTGGTAAAATAGAGACAGTTCCTTCTACTCCACCCAGAACATTGTGAACATGAACCAAATAATGTAGATCAAGCGTCTAGCAGAGCAGAGGTTCATAGTGGCTCTCTGAATAATACATGCTTATTAAATGGCCTCTTTTCTTGTTGGCTCTTGTAGAGAGTTCCAGAGCCTTATTGTAGAGAAAGAACTTTCTGAGCCCTTTGCAAATAAAGTTGTTACAAAATAAATAAGCTTGTTTTTTAACTTTTAAAGTCATTTTCACATTTTAAACAACTTATTAGAGTTATGTGGGGTTTTCAGAGTTTTTAAATAATTGCATGAATATATTTAAAATTCTAGATGAAAAATGTAGAAGGGGAAACTTTAGACATATTAGTAATGCCTGTGTTCTTTTCAGTTAGTTTTAAATGAGATTAGAAGAGTGTAGAAAAACAAAAATAAACAATTCTTTTGCAATCTACTACCTAGTTTCCATTTAGGACCGCTGATTATTTGTCTTTCTTTTTTAAGCCAACTAAAACACTAATTTTAAATATAAAGCTTGTGTTTGTTTATTTTGGGTCAGATTTACAACAGTGGCCTTGCTGAGAGAAACCAGAGGCAGGAGGGCAGAATTAAATAGCCAGTGGTTTTGCTTTGATTTTGTATTTGGTTCTTGAAAAATTTGTTCCAGAAAAGTTTTAAGCTTTAATCATTTTTAAATGTGCAATTCACTGGCATTAAGTACATTCAAGGTGTTGTGTGATTTATCAGCACTGTTCATTTCTAGATCTTTTTCATCATTTCAAGCAGGATCTCTGTACTCTTTGAGTACTAACTCCCTTTTATCCACCCCTCCCAGTCCCTGGCAACCTCTGTTCTATTTTTTGTGACTGTGAATGTGCCCATTCTAAGGTCCTCCAATACATGGACTCACACATTATTTGTATTTTTGTGTCTGACTTTTTCACTTAGAATCTTTTTTTTTTTTTCCAATCCAGGTTCATCAATAATGTGGGCTTCCCTGGTGGCTCAGATGGTAAAATATCTGTCCACAATGTGGGAGACCTGAGTTCAGTCCCTGGGTTGGGAAGATCCCCTGGAGGAGGGCATGGCGACCCACTCCAGGATTCTTGCTTAGAGAATTCCTATGGACAGAGGAGCCTAGCCCGGCTCCCCCTCATGGGGTCGCAAAGAGTCAGACACAACTGAGCAACTAAGCGCACAGCACAGCATCCATATTGTAGCAAGTACCACAATTTCATTTCTTTTTAAGACTGAATAATGTTCTGTTGTATATACTTGGCTGGAGTGTTTGTAAACAGATTGCAGAACATAAACAACAACCATATCAACAGCCATTATTTCACTCATAAAAATGGTAATACTGACCGATAAGAACTGAAAACAAACAAACCCACCATTAAATCCTTTATGTCTACTTTCTTGTCTAGTCCTAACTTGCTTGTCTAGTTCTTGTGCATATTTCACTGTGTGTGTTAGCCACTCAGTCATGTCTTTCTGACCCCACAGACGGTAGCCCACCAGGCTCCTCTGTCCATAGAGGCAAGAATACTGGAGTGGGCTGCCATTTTGTTTTCCAGGAGATCTTCCCGACCCAAGGCCTGAACCTGGGTCTCCTGCATTATACCGGATTCTTTACCATCTTGAGTCACAAGGGAAGCGTATTTTCTAGATTGTCTCAAAAATGAGTTTTCCACTTGGTTTGTTCTAATCAGGATCCAAACAAGATTCATACTGCGTTTGGTTAATGACACGGAAGTCTGATGCTTTTGACAATTGAGGCATTTACCTTTGGCTTGTGTTTTTGGAATTATTGCTACTAACCATGTATTTGTTTGGCATCGATTTTGCAAGACAATTATTATTCGAAAAATCATGGAACTAGATGTTAAACTTTGGTTGTGGGCTCTTCCCAGTGAAGCAGTGTGTTACAGAATGGTGAACGCTGGAAGCTGCTCATGGAATGACAGTGGATTTTTAGTTCTTAATGATTTAAATTTTCTAAATTTTTTCTTGGTAGGAGAATGCTGGTGTAGTTATTGTAGTCTTTTTGATAAACACATGCCTGTGAACTGGAGTTTTTCTAAAAAGAGCCTTCATTCTTCTTTTTCAATTAATTTGTTTATTTTTTGGCTGAGTTACACAGAATGTGGGATCTTAGTTCCCTGACTGGGGATTGAACCTCGGTCCCCTTTCTCTGATGGTCCAGTGGTTAAGACTCTGTGCTTCTAAAAGGGCCTTAATTGGTTTTTTTCTCCCTTTAGGCGTCTTGGTGCTGAATTGGGGAAGTCTGTGGTTTATCAAGAGACCAATGGAGGTAAGTTAAACTTCTTAAATGTTCTTTGTTCTTCAAGCTCTGTTTAATTGACTGGCATGTTTTTAAAAGGCGAGTGTTACTCATATTTAACATTGCTCTTTAACAGTAGGGGTAAAAGGCTTTCAGTACTTCTAAACCTTGACTTCTTGTTTTCTCCTTAAGTCTTGTTTCCTGTTGTTCCAAGATGATGCAAAATATCTTGACATTTTAGAATGAAAAAAGTGATGGAAGAGATTTTTCTTTCTTATTTTGCTGTATTTGATACGTACTTTCTACGTTTATCTCTCACTAGGTCATCAAATGGTGTTAAGAGCCATCTGTACTAGATAAGTAATGACATACTTTAAAAACCTCTTTGAGTTAGTTTTCTGTCTTATTTTTTCTCTCAAATCTGTCAAAGCTCACCCTGGGTTAGTCACCCCTTTTTGTTGCCCGACTTTTTTGTTCTGCACCAGGTGGGGTATGTGGGACTCTTTAATTTCCAGCCCAGGGATGGAATCCGCCCTCCTGCAGTGGAAGCATGGTGGTCCACGGACCGCCAGGGAAATCCCCTGCCTGGGTCTCTAGGGAGAGCTGGAACATGAAATAATACTGCTTGAAGGCACTTTGTTGATAGCCATGTTCCAGGAATAACCCCCCAGCTGGGAATTATTTTTGCAGAGTTGGAAGCCTTGGATTCATGTTTCTGTGTGTGCTTTTCCCTTTCCAAGGTATAACCATCTATGATGTAACTAACAGGATGAAACTGATGTTTGGAGAAAAAGCAAAGTATTGGCTAGTAATGCAAAGCATATGTTCTGGAGTGTGTACAAGTTGCATCTGTCTTATAATTAACCCTCAGAAGCCCTTAATCCAGCTTCCACACTCAATTAACTTGGTGACCTCAGAAGCTTTCCTGCCAGGGCAAGTCAGGAGATGCTTATTTTTGTTGTTGATAAACACATGCCTGTGAACTGGAGTTTTTCTAAAAAGAGCCTTCATTCTTCTTTTTCAATTAATTTGTTTCTTTTTTGGCTGAGTTGGGCAGCATGTGGGAATCTTAGTTCCCTGACTGGGGATTGAACCCCAGTCCCCTTCATTGGAAGTCACGCTTACAGTGAGTGCATATAGGTGAGATAGCCTATTTAAAAGTAACAGATTCGGTTCATTGTAATGGCATTTGGGGGTCTCAAATGAAGCCTTCGAGGAAAGGAGGGAGGTTTAGGGAGGACCTTTTTCTTCATTTTCCTATCACTGTTCTAGGCCTCCTCTCTCGTTCTGTCAAAGTAGCTTCTTAACAAGTCTTCTTACTTGCATCTCCAGCCTTTAGTTTGTTCTGCTCCCCTCCAACAGGTTATTTCCACAGTGCAAACATTTTTTTACTTATCTCTGCTTCACATTTTATAGGCCAGAGTTCAGTCTCCTTAGCAATCATGTTGGGGTCCTTTGGGACCTGAGTTCTACCCATCTCACCTGCTTCATCTTTGATCAGGCCCATCAGTATGTCTTGTGTGGTCTGATTCAGGAATCCATTTGAAATGTGCCTGCTTCTCAGTACCTCCGCTGCTGCTGCTCTGGTGCAACGTACTGTCTGTCACTTGCCTGGACTCCTTCAAAAACAACTTGGAGTGGTTCTCCCCCAGTAGCCACTCGTGCTTTGCCACCGTTTTCTTTACACAGTAGCCAGTGATCACACGAATCCTCCAGTAGTTCTCCTGTCTACTTTGGAATAAAATCCAGACTCTTGGGAAGTCCGATCCCACTTGGCTCCCTCCCCTCCTCTCTATCCCTTTCTCCTCTTTCAGTCTGTTTCCAGATGCACAGTGACACCCCCTCTGCTTGGCACACCCTGCTCCCACTGTTCCACACTTGTGTTCCCACTGCATGGTCCAGGCTGCGGTGAGGCCATTGTTCCCAGGCCTCTTTCTCCTTTCTCGTGGCTGGGCTTTCTCCTCCTGTACATTGGCCTGAGTGTGTGCCAGTCTTTGGCATTGCATTGTCTCTCCCAGGTCAGTCTTTGGTCCTGGGACAGTCCCCTTGATCCGGGTCCTCCTCCTTGGGACCCCAGCTCGGGGCCTGACACAGAGGAGGCCACGGCTTTGTTAAAAGAACAATAATGATATTGACTTTTGGCCTCTTTAATTGCTGAATACTTTTCCTTGAGCATTTTATGTTTATTTAGTGATGGATTTTCTTTTCTGAACCCTGAGATTTTACATATCCCCGATTATTGTTTTTGCCTTCTAGTCTATTTTTGGCTTATTTTCCCCTGAGCTTGACTTTTTTTTTTTACATCAGTACATGTCATTCCCAGATCTATTAAGGATTTATTTTGGTGCACTAAGTGAAGTATTGATTTCAGTTCAGTTCAGTCACTCAGTCATGTCTGACTCTTTGCAACCCCACGGACTGCAGCACCTCAGGCTTCCCTGTCCATCACTAACTCCCGGAGCTTGCTCAATCTCATGTCCACCCAGTCAGTGATGCCATCCAACCATCTCATCCTCTGTCGTCCCCTTCTCCTGCCTTCAATCTTTCCTAGCATCAGGGTCTTTTCCAATGAGTTGTTGTTTAGAGTACCCTTTACTCCCTCCAAGTGTTGGTTTAGATTCCCCTTTACTCCCTCCAATTGCTGCTCAGCATTCTTACAGCACAAAGTACTTTCCTTAAAACTATAGAACATTTTTATTTTTCAGAAACAAGAGTTGAAATAAAAGAATCTGTTCGCGGCCAAGATATTTTCATTATACAGACAATACCCAGGTAAGAGCATGACTTTATCCCTTTTCCTCTAAAAATCTTAGTGATGTAACTTGCTGTCTTTTCATGTGAACGTAAGTTTTCTCTAAATTGTAAATGTGTCTGCATGTTAAATGCTTTCTAAAATAGGATATATATGTGTTTGCATGTATACAGACGCACATATGGGGTCTTTTGGAATTCTTTCCATGCTTGTCACACTGTACTTAACTGCTGTGTGTTAGTCATCTTTTCCAAGCTTGAGGCTCCTCAAGGACAGAATATCCTCCCTCCATTTGCAGGGACCTAGGCCAGAGTCTGTCTGTTCAGCTCCACTGAAAGCCTTTGTTGTGGTTAAATGCAGTGCACAGCTGCTCTGGTTCGGGTCCACTGAGGCCAGTTTTGGCACTGCATTTAATTGTGCACAGTGGCTGGTTCCCCCCACCGTCCCATCACAGATACCATCTACTCCTCTCCAGGCAGGAGGACAGGCCCTGGCAGAATCCTGGCATACCTGAGCGTGAACTTCGCTGTGGGGTTATCTCCTCTCACCCCTCACTGGGAATGGCGTTGGTGTCTTTGGAAAACCCAGACCTTCACGTCTCGATCAGCTTAGTTCCTGAGACCGTGTTAGTAATGAGCAGGGCACTGGGTGCCAGCAGCATGCGGATGCTTTACACGCGTCACTTTTAATCCTTGAGTGTCAGTCCTGTGTGGCAGCTCTTGTTTGGCCTCTGAGATTCTGAGATTTCTAATAAGAAATACGGATTTGGTCTTCCTGTCCTGGTGCAGAGCTCCTAAAACTGTTGGAACTTGCTCCTTGAGAATAGCAGTCAAAGTATCTCCGTTATTCAGAACAAGCCCCTTTCAGTTACCCCTGAGTTATGTTAATGCAGGGAGTTTTGGAAATCACCTGGATAAACCCAGGATGGGGGCTGGTTCCCAGGGGCACCAACCTTGTGATGAGAGGTGGGTACCTTCAACTGAGCCCCCGTGACCTCTGGGGAGGAGTTGAATCCATCTCTAGTGGCCAGTGATTTGACCACTTGTGCTGGTATCATGAAGCCTCCATAAAACTCCCAGAAGGCCTGGGTGTGGAGAGCTTCGGGGGGTGCTGGGAGGTGGGTGCACAGAGCAAGGGTGGGGACGCTCTGCACCCTTCTCCCGTATAGCATGCAGGATCTTTGTTCCCTGACCAGGGATGGAGTCCGTGCCCCCCCGCAGTAGAAACACCAAGGCCTAACCACTGGGCCTCCAGGGAATTCCCTGAGTTCTTTTTCTTAGTTATTATTATTATTAGTTTGCTCTAGCAAACTAATCAGAGCTGAGGAGTGAGTCCTAGGAACCTCCCGATTTATAGTAGGTTGGTTGGAGACAGGTGACAGTCTGGACTTGCCCATATCTGAAGTGAGGAGGGGCGGTCTCATGGGATTGGGCCCTTAAGCTGTGGGATCTGTTGCTATGTGCAGAGAGTAACGGTTAGAATTGAGCTGAATTGTAGGACACCCAGGTCGTGTCCCCAAGATTCTGAGAATTATTAACGTATGTGTGGGAAAACCCCTACACATTTGACCAGCAGTATTCAGTGTTGCGAATGTACAGAGAAGGAAGAAGCCTTTTCCTTACAGTCCGCTCTGAAGGGATTGAGAAAGCTGGGCCTGAAGGAAGCTGAGGACCACAGGGTCATGGAGAGAGTGATCTGAACCCTAGTGTAGAGAGTTTCCTGGTCCACTGATGACTGGTAGCTACTAAGTATTTTATTTTTAATATATTTTCTGATTATAAGAGTAATATTCTAAAAACACAGGCTTTATAGAAACGTGTATCAGAAAATAAAAATTCCCCAGCCCTCAACCACCGCCCCCAGTCTTCTGAGATAACTAGTTTAAGTAGGTGTTCGTTCTTCTCTGTTGGGTATGTATAAACAAATTTAGGCTCCATCATTCAGGTGATCCTCAAAACCAAAACAAAAGCCGTTTTAATTTGTCTGTGTGGTTCAGGTTTCAGAAGGGTGTGTAACAAGGCTCGCCTCTGCCCTCGGCCACTCCACTTCCCTCCATGGATGTGGCAAGTATCATCAGGTTCTTAGGCATCCTTTCAGAGACTCTGCATGCTTCTATGTTTTTCTTAATTTTTTGCATAGAAGGAGCCTGATAGGGAGTTCCTGGCAGTCCTGTGATGAGGACTGCACCCTTTTGCTGCATGGGGTATGGGTTTGATACCTGGTTGGGAAACCAAGATCCTACAAGCCAGGCGGTGTGGCCAAAAAGAAAAAAAAAGCCATGCGTCATATCAACACAGAGAGAGCCACCTCATCTTTTAAAGGTTCAGATTTTGAAATAGTCGCAGACTTAGAGAAAACTTGCCTGTGTAGTGCAGCCACTTCAGACAGACTTGCCAGTCATATCTCCCCAACCCCCAAACACTTTTCAGTGTGTGATTCCTACAAAGGAGAGTTTTCTTTCTCTCTTTTTTTCCCGTGCACCACATGGCCTGTGGGATCTTAGTTCCCCAACCAGGGATCAAACCCAGGTCCATGACAGTGAAAGCTCGAGTCTTAACCACCGGAGCACACGTTAGTTCCCAACGAGGGCATTCTCCTATACAGCCACAGTGCTGCCATCGTTACCAGGATACTGAGACCTCTGTCATTACCACCGAAGCCTCAGACCCCATCCCCAGTTGTCCGCTGCCCCCCAGGGCTCTTCCTGGCCTGAGGAGCCAGCCAAGGCTCAGGCGGCACTTACTTGTCATGTACCTTATCTTCTAGACAGTCTGGAACTGTCCCTTTAATCTTTCCTTGACTTTCAAAACTTTTGACACTTTTGGAAGATGTTGACACTTTGGCCAGTTGATTTTGTTGCGTGCCCCTCAGGATAGGCAGTCCATTCCCTTGGTGGCAAGAAGTTGTGCTTTATCTAATGATTGGTTTCCATATCTCATAATAACCACGAATGCAGTAGAAATATTAATACATGCAGTCCAGGGTGAAGTTGGGGCTGTACTGTAGACTGAATTTCATAATGTGCACTCGTTTTCCAGGGGAAGGACAAAATAAACATGGAAAAACATGTTGGTTAATAGCTCATTGGGAAATGTTTGTTGTTTTTTTTCTACTCGTGCTTAGGATATTCGAAATTTAACCAAAAGAAGAGGTAGGGAGCAGGCCTCAGAGTTGCAGTGGAGAGAGTGAATCTTACAGGATAATATGCCAGTGATTTTACATGCTCACCATGTGGAGAGGCTTCTCCTTGAAGAAGCAGCACAGATGCACGCGTTGCTTTTAGAAACCAGGGCCCTGTCCTGGAGACGGTGCAGGTCCCCGTGTGGACTCGTTTTGAGATTACTTTAGGAGCCACAGAGGTCTTCCCTGTGGTTCAGTTTGGTGGTATCAAAGCAAAAACACGTTCACTGGACAGTCCCTGTATCTTTGAGGATGATGTGGACGGGAGAGGAGATTTGGAGAAAAGACACAGAGAATGTGTGTGTGGATCCCATGAAGAGTTATTGCGTTTGTCCCGATAAACAGTATAAAACAACATTCTACTGCCTGACTACACACTGTTTGAATGACGACTGCATTTAGTTAATTTAGCGGGGAATTTAGTTTTTTAGTCCTGTGTGCCTTACGTGGTTATGTAGATTGCCGATTGGTGCAAAATGCACAGCATAAAAGTTGCAAGTTAAGTTGTATTTGAGGACATTACTGAGGACTATAGCCTGGGAGCCAGTCTCAGAGATGGTGCTAAGGAATAAATATATGTGAGGTTTTTGCGGGGTGGGGACCGGGGAAGTGAAACATCAGAAGATTATTGCTGATCACAAAGCAGAGACATCACAATGATTTTAGTGCTTTTCTGTGCTTGGGAAGATAAGGATTTGGGGTCATTGAAATTAGCCCTTAGGTATGCAGTTTTTGTCTAGAGCTTGTTACCCAAAGCCTAGAGAGCTGCTTGCTCTTCCCCATCCTGAATTCCCCTCAGGGCTTGACTCTGGTGGAAGTCTAGAGGT
The DNA here is from genome assembly GCA_007570785.1 of Antilocapra americana. Taxonomy (NCBI): domain Eukaryota; kingdom Metazoa; phylum Chordata; class Mammalia; order Artiodactyla; family Antilocapridae; genus Antilocapra; species Antilocapra americana. Next base: position 1,338,242 of record ML664177.1, on the reverse strand, counting down.
GTCCTGGGCAAGGTATGCAGGGAGGGGTCCGTAGCTTTCTGCAGCTCTTCCCCCAGGTTTCCAACCCGGAAGTTCTCTGAACCCCCTCCTTTCGGGTTTTTACAGAGGCTGCATTACAGAGGTATGATCTATTAAATCATTAGCCTTTGGCGATTGATTGAATCCGGAAGTCACGGGGTAGGACTGAAAGTTCAACTTCTCCAACACACGGTGACTGAAAGTTCAACTTCTCTAACACGTGGTCTGTCTCCCAGGCAACCAGTCCCCTCCTCCAGGTGCAGGCCAAATGTCACCTCATTAACATAACTAAAGACCCCTTTTCTGGTCTCAAAGCTTAGGAAATTCCAAGGGTTTCCAGAAAGAGCCTGAAATGGCAACCAAATAGGTATTCCTTACAGTAAATCACACTGTTTTTGCAGGAAAGGGGACCCCTTCCAGGGCCCAAACCTAGGCTCCTGTCTAACACTCAGAAATGAATTGTCGGAGGAGACACATGTGCTGACAAAGCAAGAGATTTTATTGGGCAGGGCACCCGGGTGGAGAGCAGGAGGGTCAGGGAACCCAGGAGAACTGCTCTGCCTCATGGCTTGCAGTCTCGGGTTTTGTGGTGATGGGATTAGCTTCCGGGTTGTCCTTAGCCAATCATTCTGCCTCAGAGTCCTTCCTGGTGGTGCACGCCTTGTTCAGCCAAGATGTGTGCCAGCGAGAAGGATTCTGGGAGGTGGTCGGGCAGGTGGTGTCTCCTTTTGACCTTTTTCAAACTCGGCTGGTTGGTGGAGGCTTATTAGTTTCCTGTTCTTACCAGGACCTTCTGTCATAAAACAACTCATGCAAATGGTTACTGTGGTGCCTGGCCAGGGTGGGCGGTTTCAATCAGTCTGCTTCCCCTAAGGCTATCACAGGGAGGTACTCATGGAGCTCCCAGGTACACTGAACATTAGAACCAAGTGAAATAGAAAGCTTTACAAAGTGTTGTTTGAAGGACAAGTTTTCGTGTTTTGTGTCACACATTCTAGTTTGTTGATGGAACTATTGATATTTAGTCGCTAAGTCATGTCCATCTCTTTGCGGCCCCACGGACTGCAGCCTGCCAGGCTCCTCTGTCTGGAATTTCCCAGGCAAGAATACTGGAATGGGTTGCCATCTCCTTCTCCGAGGGATCTTCCCCCACTCAGGGACTGAACCCACATCTCCTGCATTGGCAGGTGGATTCTTTACCACTGAGCCGCATAAAACGACTCATTAAAAAACATGACAGCTTACTTGCTGCAAAGGATTAATTGCTGGAGGTGGAGGTGGCGTACGTCCTGCTCCCTGACCCTGTGCTCGGTACTTGCATCTCTGGTGCTGGTCTGTCTTTGCAGTTTTAACTGATACGTATAGACTGTGTCCTTACCTCGCACTCATTTTTGCCCATCAAAAATGAGAGAGCGGTAAGAGCCAAGGTTAATATAAGATGTGATAGTCTTAGGGAAGAGAGGAAGAGTTGGCAAACAATTAAGATTGTTCTACTTAGAGATTACAGGCACTAGCCAGGATGTGCTGGGAACAGATAAACAAAGCAGAAGCTGCCAGCCAGTTTCTCTTGGCCCTGCTAACCCACACAGTAACTGCCTGGTATCCAGTTTGTCCGGCGTCCCTCAGAGAATGGGTCAAGCCCCTGTGACAAAGGCCCTTTTGTCGCCTTCCTGACCAAAAGGGGGTGGGGCACGGGAGGCTTTCCTTAGCCTTGATCTAGAGTGTTGAATCCCCTGGTGTGTAGGTCATTAGGAAACAGAAAAAGTGAAAAAAAAAATTTCATGGGAGAGATTAGTAATTAGTGGAAAGAAAGTTACCCTGAAATCAAGGCTTCTCCAGAACTTTTGTTCCTCTTGTTACATTCAGTGTCTTACCATCCGGCCCTCCCTTGCGTGGTGTCTAAACTTTGTGGTGTATGGTTGTGTATTGTAAATGCTGTCACAAAGACAGCTGAAAACCCATGACCCAGATGGATATCCTTCCAGGGTCTGTTTAATTAACTTCAACTCTCACCGTGTTGTTGGCATTGGGATCTGGTATAAGAAACCACCATGTCCAGTGAAGCTTTTTTAATGCCACACACTGCACCATACCAGTGGACGATTAAGAAGGCTCTAAGTTTACTTCTAACATCAACAAGCAGTCTGCCTTTTGATAGAGGGTATACGATGCCTGATGTTTAGAGACGGACTCCTGAGTTACCTATGTTCTTTCCTGAGTGCCGCACCAGCTTCATCTCAACCCCCAGAGCCCACAGGCGTCCCGTGAGATGATCTGTTGTGGGCGGGGAGCTCTCCTCTGGGCTGAAGGATCAGAAGGGGAAGGGGACATTCTTAGGGGAGTTAGCGTGCTCCTTCTAGGGACAGATGATTCCAAGGGTGATGTCGGGGGAGAGTCAGAGGAACCGCACCCCCCCCAACAATATGAGGTCAGTCTCGTTTACCATGTTATCTCCCCACCTAACACAGTACCTGATACAAGGTGCTCAGTAAATATTTGATAAATGGATGATGCAGGATGAAAATTGTTGAAGAGTGTAGAAAACTGACCAAATATTATGAATTCCTAAGTGTTCAGTTCCGTTCAGTCGCTCAGTCGTGTCCAACTCTTTGCTACCCCATGATCCGCAGCACGCCAGACCTCCCTGTTCGTAACCAACTCTTGGAGTTTACCCAAACCCATGTCCATTGAGTTGGTGATGCCATTCAACCATCTCATCCTCTGTCATCCCCTTCTCCTCCTGCCCCCAATCCTTCCCAGCATCAGGGTGTTTGCAAATGAGTCAGCTCTTCACATCAGGTGGCCAAAGTATTGGAGTTTCAGCTTCATCATCAGTCCTTCCAATGAACACCCAGGACTGATTTCCTTTAGGATGTACTGGTTGGATCTTCTTGCAGTCCAAGGGACTCTGAAGAGTCTTCTCCAACACCACAGTTCAAAAGGATCAATTCTTCGGTGCTCAGCTTTCTTCACTGTCCAACTCTCACATTCATACATGACCACTGGAAAAACCGTAGCCTTGACTAGACAGACCTTTGTTGGCAAAGTAATGTCTCTGCTTTTCAATATGCTATCCAGGTTGATCATAACTTTCCTTCCAAGGAGTAAGCGTCTTTTAATTTCATGGCTGCAGTCACTATCTGCAGTGATTTTGGAGCCCAAAAAATAAAGTCTGATACTGTTTCCACTGTTTCCTCATCTATTTCCCATGAATTGATGGGACTAGATGCCATGATCTTAGTTTTCTGAATGTTGAGTTTTAAGCCAATTTTTTCACTCTCCTCTTTCATTTTCATCAAGGGGCTTTTTAGTTCCTCTTCACTTTTTGCCATAAGGGTGATGTCATCTGCATATCTGAGGTTATTGATATTTTTCCCGGCAATCTTGATTCCAGCTTGTGCTTCTTCCAGCCCAGGGTTTCTCATGATGTACTCTGCATTTAAGTTTAAGTAAGCAGGGTGACAATATACAGCCTTGACGTACTCCCTTTCCTATTTGGAACCAGTCTGTTGTTCCATGTCCAGTTCTAACTGTTGCTTCCTGACCTGCATACAGGTTTCTCAAGAGACGGGTCAGATGGTCTGGTATTCCCACCTCTTTCAGAATTTTCCTCAGTTTATTGTGATCCACACAGTCAAAAGCTTTGGCATAGTCAATAAAGCAGAAGTAGATGTTTTTCTGGAACTCTCTTGCTTTTTCAATGATCCAGCTGATGTTGGCAATTTGATCTGTGGTTCCTCTGCCTTTTCTAAAACCAGCTTGAACATCTGGAAGTTCTGGTTCATGTGTTGCTGAAGCCTGGTTGGAGAATTTTGAGCATTACTTTACTAGCGTGTGAGATGAGTGCAATTGTGTGGTAGTCCCTAAGTGTTAGGTTGATACAAATGTAATTGCGATTTCAGACCATGAATTTTAAATCTTTATAACTGGGCTCAAACACATCTTTATTAATCAGAATAGGAACCATTAAAATCAACACAATTTTGCCAAAAGAATAAGTTGGTTTATTCCTGTAGTGTAAAAATCTGTGCTTTGGGATTCTGCGAACTCTTGGAAAGCATTCTGCCTTCTGCTGGTTGTGGAAACATTTTCCATGCAAAAGGTTGTGGAGATGTTTGAAGAAGCGGTAGTCAGTTGGTAAGAGGTCAGGTGAATATGGCGGATGAAGCGAAACTTTGTAGCCCAATTCATTCAGCTTCTGAAGCGCTTATGGTTAGGTGTTGTCGTGGAGAAGAATTGGATCCTTTCTGCAGCCCCAGCTGCAGGCGTTGGCAGTTTTCAACGCATCTCATCGATTTGCTGAGCATACTTCTCACATGTAATGTTTGGCCAGGATTCCAAAAGCTGTAGTGGGTCAGACTGGCAGCAGACCACCAAACAATGATCATGATGTGTTTTTGGCGCAAGTTTGGCTTTGGGAAGTGCTTTGGAGCGTCTCGGTCCAGCCGCTGAGCCGGTTGTCGCCAATTGTCGTATAAAATGTACTCTCATTGCACATTGCAGTCAGTCCAACCGGGAGATGGTTCGTTGTTGCTGCACACAGTAAAGAAGATGCCATTTCAAAATGACCGTTGCTTTATTTTTGGTCAGTTCACGAGGCACGTACTTACTAAGCTTTTTCACCTTTTCAATCTGCTTCAAATGCTGTTTGATCGTAGAGTGGTCGTTGTTTGTGTCGGCAACTCCTTGTGTTGTCGGCTTCTCTCTGCCAGCCACTGCGCTCCTCGTCCTCAGGGCGCTCGTCTCCTTTGCAGAACTTCTGAACCACCACTGCCCTGTATGTTGTTAGCCAGTTCCTGGGGCAAATGCATCGTTGATGTTGCTAGTCGTCTCCTCCTCTTTATAACGCATTTTGAACTTGAATAAAATCGCAGGAACTTGCTTTTTGTCTAACATCATTTCCCTAGTTTAAAATAAATACAAAATACACAGTAATAAGTCATTAGAAAAAAAACATAAAGTGAGAAACGTGCATTAAAATGATGTATAATACCACGTTTATTTAAGGAAGTATTCCAAAACAGCGAAGTCTGACAGTACAAAACCATGATTACTTTTGCACCAACCTAATAACCTTGAAAGTGTTTGATAAATGTCTTGTCATGATTATACCAAAAGGTTGTGTGTCTTCTGACCTTTTGATGCCATATGTAGGATGTTATTAACTTGGGAATATGAGGGAGAAGAAGAATCCAGTTTATTTCAGAGGAAGGAAATGATAACTGGAAAATATGTAACCTGTTAGCAACCCAAAAGGAATGTCTTAGTTGATAGTTGCATCTTGAAGTTGAGCCTAGAATCAACTCTGCCTACCCTGGGGGAGAAATAAACATAGACACTTATGACTGAACCTTGAAACAGTGTTAAAAAGTCCAGACTACAAAGGGGAGGTGGACAGTTCTGCCAGTGAACATGGGTGCGGAAAGGGTGTCAGAGTGAAAGGGTGTCTTTGCATCGCTCACTTCCAGGTGCACACGTGTGAATATAAACTGGAAGAGGCTAGGGGGAAGTGGCCTGACAGTCATTTAAGCTAAAAAGCATTTCGTGATGAGTATTTCATTCGACCACTTATTCAACAATCATTTATTAAGTTCTGCTGTGTTGATGGCAGGCTTTCCATTTTGATCAGATGATTCAAGAACTGAGTAAATAATCCAGGGATTTCCCTGGTGGTCCAGTGGTTAAGACTCTGCCTTCCAAATCAGGGGTGCAGGTTCAGTCCCTGGTCAGGTTACTGAGATCCCACATACCACGGGGTATGGCCAAAAATTAACATAAGTAAATAAAACTTTTTTCCTTTTTTGTGAAGTACAATCTGAAGAGCCTGTTCGTCACTTGGGCCGGAACTCAGACATGGGAAATGATCTTTATCTTGGGAAGGCAAAGGAAATATACTCCTAATGCAAAAGAAAGGGTGTTTGAGGACACTTGGACAATCCCAAGAAGAGTTGGGAGGAGGCTAGAGAGAGAGGGTTGAACTTTGGAAGGTCATCCTGAAGGATTTCAAGGCCTGTTAAGGGCAGAGCCTTACCTTACACTTGATCAGTCTTGGCAAAGGGTGGCCCTCAGCAGTCATTAAAATTGGGAAATAGCCTTTCCTTTGAATACCTTTCAGATTCAGGTTTCCTTCTTTGTCTGGGTAATCTTTGTATCCCAGACAGGTGGCTCAGTGATAAAGAATCTGTCTGCCAATGTAGGATCCACAGGAGACTTAGGTTCAGTTCCTGAGTCAGGAAGATTCCTGTGGAGAAGGAAATGGCAGCCCACTCCAGGATTCTTGCCTGGGGAATCCCATGGACAGAGGAGCCTGGTGGGCTATGTCCATACCCTTTGTCTGGTAGGCAAAGCATCCGACACAACTGAGCGACTGAGCACACATGTGATTCTGTGTATCTCAGGGAAAGAAGGGATGGGGGAGATTTTCTGAAATTAACTTCCAAGACCTTCCCGCCCCCTCACCCTTCACCCCAGAAAGGAAAAAAGAAAAGACCAAATTCTTTCAGCTAAACAGAAGGGCTGGTGGATTTCCCCTAGTGTTCCCAGGAAAAGGAGGTGCCAGCACCCTGGCCTGAGTTCAGATCCTGGGATGGTACCAGCAGATGTGGGCTAACTCTGGTCATCAGCAGTCAGCGTCTGCTTCACCTGCCACTCCCTTGACTGTGTCACTGACGAGGTCCAGGAGAGATGAGTGTGGGTGATGGTGCTGTGGATGTCAGTAACCTCAGATGCAAACTAGAGTTCACACAGCTCAAAAGAAAAGCGAACCAGCTTCCTCCTCTGTTCAGGAGGTGCCATCCTAGGCTTCTGAGATGATTCACATTAACACCCGTCATGGCAGCCCAGGTCAGGTTGCTGGGATTGAGATCCTTGCCAGGGGTTAATAAATGACATTAATCCCCAAGGACAAATCTCACCTGTTTCAGAGACGTGAACACGGCTGTGATGGAGTTGCTGATCATGGCATATGCACTGAAGACCGCCTGTGCCAGGAACATCATTGGCGTCATCCCCTACTTCCCATACAGCAAGCAGAGCAAGATGCGGAAGAGGGGCTCCATTGTGTGCAAGCTCCTGGCATCCATGCTGGCAAAAGCAGGTGAGTGCGGCCTGCGCCTGGGGCCCCACACCATCGGTTAGGACCCTCCCTGGGCCAGAGCAGTCCATTCCACACTAGCCAGAGGTAGTTGATGGAGACCTGTTTCTCTGAGTGTTGTTGGGTAGTTTCTTTGTCTTGCTTGTTTTTGCATAATTCTGGTTAGGGATCCATGAGCTTAGGTGTCCTTTTTTTTTCCTCTTTGTCCCGTTTCAGAGTGACCTTATCTGCTTCAGGATTCTTTTCTCTCAACCTGGACTTTTTCCTCATTCTACGTCCTAGTCATCTTATCGTCATCGAAATTTTAGCTGACATCTTGGAATTTGGCTGTGGTCTTTTGAGCTTCAGGTCTAGATTTGTTTAAACCTTAGCTGCCAGGGGGCTCAGTGATGAAGAATTCCCCCCGCCAATGCAGGAGCCACAGGAGACATGTTTTCGATCTGATCCCTGGGTTGGGAAAGTCCTTTAGAGGAAGACATGGCAACCCACTCCAGTATTCTTGCTGGAATAATCCTATGGACAGAGGAGCCTGGCAGGCTACAGTCCATGGGGTCACAAAGAGTCACACGCAACTGAGCACGAAGTTCTGTGTATGTACATAGTAGTAAAATTGGGTTTTTCTTTTACCATTTCTTTAGCTTATGTACTCTCCCATCCAAGTACTAACCAGGCCCGACCCTGCTTAGCTTCCGAGATCAGACGAGATCGGGCGCGTTCAGGGTGGTATGGCCGTAGACTTATGTACTCTCTTCTCCCTCTCTGATTGTCTTTCTGTATAGCAGATCATTTTTATCATGTTTTTGTAGTGACATACTTTCTGTTCAATGTAACAGCCTTTCAATTGTTGGGATTTTATTTGCTTCATGTTTATTTAAAAATTCAAATACAGATCTGAGTCCTCAGAAACATATTTGAATTCCATTCTTTAAAAATGTGTAATGTTTTTGGAAAGAACAAGTAATTCTGGTTCTTTCCAAAGAACCAGAAATTTTGCTCTGGAAATTTTTCTGTGAGCTTGGCCATTTGCCATGAATGTACATTTTCTTTTGTTTAGCACTGTTGATTATAATAGTGTATTTTCACTCTTTTTCTGTAAGCGTACTTCCTAACCCGTTCTCTTAGGACATAACACAGATTTTTCCAGACTCTTCAGTGTCTTATCCTTGTGTTTTGTGGTTTCTTTCTTTCTAGTATAAATATTAATTTGCTTTTGCTTTCTTGTTCCTTCTGCATTAACCCACAGCCCTTCAACATTACTTCCTAGATTCTTTAATCAAGGCCTTACTTGTTTTTCACATCTGTTTTCAGGCCCAAGCTAATGGTTAGAGTAGAAGAGAGCACTGTTTTCTCTAGGTTTAGTTTTCTAATCTGCGTGGAAGGTTATAGGCTCCTTTACATCAGGCTTAACGTTGTCTTCACTAAGTTTAGTTAAGGTTGCAAATAAGGTATAGAACCAGCGCGCTTGTTCACAGTACACCTGCCTTCAGTCTTCTGTTAGGAAGCAGGCATTGGGCATCTAGTTTGTGTCCACCGTAGCCGTCAATTTGTAGGGGTGAACTTTGTAATTTTGTGTTTTACAATTTCAGGTTTAACTCACATTATCACTATGGATCTTCATCAAAAGGAAATACAAGGCTTTTTCAGCTTTCCCGTGGACAACCTTAGAGCCTCACCTTTCCTGCTTCAGTATATCCAGGAAGAAGTGAGGAGCGCCAGCAAATACCCCCTTGTCCTCACAAGAGACCCCGTGTAGTTCTTCTCTGGTACCAGGTTTCCATATCGAAAGGCACAAAGGGCGATCATTTGATCTCTTGCCGAAGTCTTAATGCCTGAGGCAGCCAGCCAGGGTCAGGACTGAGGCACAGAGAGTCTTTTGTTTTTTAAAGACATTAAAGACAGATTTCCTTCTAAGTGTCTTTAGCCATTTGCTTATGTTTTCTAAAATGAAGGTTTTAAGAATTGTTTTTTATCTTCTTGGTGTAGCCTACTTTGGCTATGATGCTGATTGATAGGGATTAATAAATGGTAACTGTGTGAATGAGATTCTAGCATACTTAATTGCTAATATGGATTCTTTTTATAAGAGGAAAAAAGATGTAATGCCAGCACCCAAGTATTTTTGTTTATCTATTTTTTGATACCTTTTCAGTATCTTATTTTTCCTCCAAATCTAGATTCCAAATTACAGAAATGCTGTCATTGTAGCTAAGTCGCCTGACGCTGCAAAAAGGTAAATAAGCCAGACACACTCATCCCTTTTGGGTGCTTCTGAAGTCAAAATGGGCTGTGTTAGGATCTGGGGTCTATCCTAACACAGCCTGTGAAAGCTCACGAGTCTACCTTTTCCCCAAGTCGTTGTCATACTCCAAACCACAGCTTTACCTCTAGTCTCCAAATACTGCGAGTGGTTCTTGGAATTACTCAGTTTCCTTTGGGAGAAAATGAAGTTCTTCCTTGAGTTCTCAGCAAAAGGAAAACAGGAATGCCGCAAGCGCCTTTCAGGCAGTGGTTTTTGAGACCTTTTTGAATAGAATTCTGAAGATGAGTGACTTCCCTGGCAGTCCAGTGGTTAAGACACTGAGTTTCCACTGCGGAGGTCTCAGCTTCCCTCCCTGGCTAGGGAACTAATATCCCAGTGTGACAAGCAGCCAAAAAATAAAGAAAAAGCTAAAGCAAAAAGAAGCTAGAGATGAATGTGATGCTGTTGGGCAAAGAGGAGAACCAAAATGACCAGGATCAGATGCCAGCCCACTTCCCACCTTGGGCGCCTCCTGAGACATTCACATTCTGGCCTGAGCCTCACTGTCTGGCTTGTAGGAACAGTTCCTTTGTGTGTCCCTACAAGGTGGACTGATATTTTCATTCTGTGGGTAATGAAATGATGTAAAGGCCACGCTTGGGTCTTCCCTCCCCTGCATCTCACCCTCTCCGTTGGCTTCCTCTCAGGGCCCAGTCATACGCGGAGAGGCTGCGTCTGGGCCTGGCTGTCATCCATGGGGAGGCCCAGTGTGCGGAGATGGACATGGACGACGGCCGCCATTCCCCGCCGATGGTCAAGAATGCAACTGTCCACCCAGGGCTGGAATTGCCGTGTAAGATCAGCCGTGTCTTTATTCTATTTGTAAGTTAGAAATAAATAGTTGAGTTACAGCACCATGTTAATGTTGAGTGTACAGCAAAGTGGTTTAGTTATTTGTGGTTGTCGCTGTTTAGTTGCTAAGTTGTATGTCTGACTCTTGTGACTGTATGGACTGGAGCTGGCCAGACTCCTGCCCATGGGATTTCCCAGGCCAGAATACTGGAGTGGGTTGCCATTTCCTTCTCCAGGGGATCTTCCTAATCCAGGGATTGAGCTTGCATCTCCTGAATAGGCAGGTGGATTTTTAACCCTGAGCTACCAGGGAAGCCTAGTTTTTAGTTACACGTTTACTATTATATTTATTACACATATTATACACACACATACATATATACACACACACATATATCTATTCTTTTTCAGATTCTTTTCCCTATACGTTTATTACATGAGTATTGAGTTCCCTATGCTATACAGTAGGTCCTTGCTAACTATTTTACATACAGTAGTGTATATATTAACATATCTGTTAATCCCAAACTCCTAATTTATTCCCCTTCACACCTCTTCCCTTTGGTAACCATAAATCTGTTTCCTAAGTCTGTGAGTTTGTCTTGTAAATAAGTTCATCTTTGTGCTTTTTTAGATTCTATTTTTAAGTGACATGCTATCTTGGTATTTTAAAATAATTGAATGGCACTACAGTGATTTCACCTTTTGTGAAATACTTTGTTACACACATTTGTAGGCATTGAGGACAGTAGAGCTAATCTGGGTAGCACTTGGCTTTCCAAGAGTGTGAAATAATTTTGGCTTTAGTAAAAAGTTGTATGTGTAGTGGTGTGAAATCTTAAGCTTTTGTATTTTGGTAAGATGGGTGATGGCGCTTTCCAGGTGGCACTGGTGGTATAGAACTTGCCTGCCAATGCAGGAGACTTAAGAGACACGGGTTGGATCCCTGGGTCAGGAAGATCCCCTGGAGGAGGGTATGGCGACCTACTTCAGTATTCTTGCCTGGAGAATCCCGTGGACAGAGGAGCCTGGTGGGCTCTAGTCCACGGGGCTGCAAAGCATCCGACATGACTGGAGCGACTTAGTACACTTGCACACAAGATGGGTGTTGGCAAACCTCGGGCAAATACCAGGCTTTGGTGATCAGGTAACTAGCATTTATGTTAGTGATGTGGCTCTTTTGGCCTGACACCTAACTTTTTTTGTTTTTAGTAATTTTATCTGTTTATTTATTCTTGGTTGTGCTGGTCTTTGTTGCTGCGTGGGCTTTTCTCTACTTGTGACGAGCAGGGGCTACTCTCTGGTCTGGGCGCTTGAACTTCTCCTTGCGGTGGCTTCTCTTGTTGCGGAGCACGGGCTCAGCTGCTCTGCAACACGTGGGATGTTCCCAGACCAGGAATCAGACCCATGTTCCCAGCATTGGCAGGCGGATTCTTAACCCACTGCGCCACCAGGGAGGTCCCTTGAGGGCCCATTCTCTTGGTGCTCTAATGAAGTCTGTCTCTTTTAGTCACCACCAAATGACATGTTGAGTTTGTGCCGCTCCCAAAGCCAGTTATGGGACTAACAGTCCCTCAGAGCAGGGACTGAGCGGACCAGGAGTGAAGCTTTTGTTTTCTTATTTTTTTTAAGCTTTGACCCTAGCCATGCCTGTTTTTCATTTCAAACTGACAGGATTTTGGAGGGCAAAAGTAGGCTTATCAAAGAGTCAAAGAAGCATCAAACTAGAGCTGAGTTTCTGTTGCAGTCTGACATGAGATACTAGCTTGCAGTCATTTTCTTTTTTCACAGAAAAAGAGAGTCAAGAGAGGGACCACATCTCTTTAAGAAGTGGGGAGGTCAGCATAACCACCTACCCACGTGGTTTAATTTACAGACAGGATTTGAGGAAGGCTTTTCTGATGTTGGTGGTTTACTTCCTCCTCTTTGGTGATGCTTATTTGCAGAGCCTTCCTGACTACACAAATTCAGGAAATTGACCTGGTTTCCGGGGTGGGAAATCAGGAAACGTCTGTTGAAGTTTGCCAAGAACATGGTGTTGGATCTCAGCCTGGCTGATTTGCTGGTATACACAGAGGGACACTTGTTCTTCCAGGCTTATAGCAACTGTCGAGAGGAGTCAGCTCTGGTGGATGGCCTGCTGATAATTACTAAACTGTAGAATTACCCTGAATTTAGCCTCTTCCCCTTCCCTCACTACTCCTACAGTAGATATTTCAAAATTAAAAGAAGCTTTCTAAGACTTACCCTGTGGTCCAGTGGTTAAGACTCCACACTCCCAGTGCAGGGGGCACAGATTGGGGAATTCAGATCCTGCGTGCCATGCAGAGTGGCTGGGAAAAAAAAAAAAAACTTTCCTAAAAAAGCAGAATATCTGTTCTGAAATATGCCTGCCCGCTCAGTTTACTGGGGCTTCCCTGGTGGCTCAGCAGCAAAGAATCCGCCTGCAGTGCAGGAGCCTCAGGAGACAAGGGTTTGATCTCTGGGTCAGGAAGATCCCCTGGAGGAGGGCATGGCAACCCCTCCAGTATTCTTACCTAGAGAATCTCCCCGTGGATAGAGGAGCCTGGCGGGCCATAGTCCATGGGGTCGCAGAATCGGACACAACTGAAGCCACTTAGCACACAGCGTGCTCAGTTTACTTAACCCCCTTCAAGGTAAATTCTTCTGTCCCTTTTGCATTCTGTAGTTTGCTTTGTATTCGGGATGGGCCTTTTTCGCCTGTAAATTTTGTAGTAGATAAGAAGTCTCAAGTTTAAGAATCAGTTAAATCAGGAAGAGATGATGGACTTGTGATTATTGTCCTCAACTTCCTAATTTTCAGGAAACTGATTATGTCAGTGGTGTAGATATCTGATAGTGAGGTTACATTCTTTGTCCCAGTAAGATCACCTTGGCAGACAATGAAGTCGAGCCAGCTCTTTGTCTGGCAGCATTTCCCTGTTTACTTTCTACTGAGCGGCATTTACTTAGTTTCTTTACTGGAGTGTTTCTGTTCTGAGTGGGCTTGCGATGGTGCTGCTTCTCTGTACAGGTGAGATCTTTCTCGCTCTGCTCCTCCGTCCTCCACCCGGAGGCCCCCCCCACCCCCGTGCACCCAGGGTGGTCTGCGTCTTGGGCACTCGGGGCCTCTGAGCCCTTGAAACGCGGTTGGTCCCAACTGAGAACCATCACACATGGAGAAGGCACACCAAATAGGAAGACAGTGATAAAAAAGAAAGTAAAGCATCTCTAATAAACGTGCGCGTCAATGATGTGTCAAAGTGATCACGTGTTAGGTGTACCGAGTAAAGGAAAAATCTGTGAATTTCACCTGTTTCTTTTTGCTTTGTGATGTGGGTATAAAAAGTTTAAACTGGCTTCCTTGCTACTGGACTGTGCTTCTCTAGATAACCCATCTCTGAGAGGCCCCAGGTTGACTAAGGGAAATCCACACATTTTTAAATTGTCTGTCTGGGCTCTGCCACCACTTCCAGGGAATGTGATGTGATGACTTCATTCACCTAGTGACCCTTGGCTGACTGGGGTCTTGTGATTTGTTTTGCTTTCCTAGTGATGATGGCCAAGGAGAAGCCGCCCATAACGGTAGTTGGAGATGTGGGAGGACGCATCGCGATCATCGTGGTAGGTCACTGTCCCCACTCCTGTGCAGAGATCACATCACCGGCTTTTAGTAGGTGTCCACCTTGGGATGGGTGTCCAGTGATGAGCGTACGTTTAAATGGATCTGTCTAGCCTCAAACCCCCCTAGGCCAAGCAGCAGAAACTTTTAAAACAGATGAACAGGGATCATTATTACAACTCACACATGTAGAATGAGCACAGTAGGAGCACCTATGGGTAAACTCAGCTCCACAAACAACATCTGTCTTCAGAGCTCCAAGTTCTGTCAAACCAGCTGACCCTGCTGTTCACCCTCAAGTGTGTGGGCCCTGAAGTGAGCGCGAGGGCCCTTCCATTTTCACTAATGAGAACGTGTGTCTCTTGTTACTTGAACACAATACCTATGCTTCCAGCTCTAAACTGTCACTGCTGGGCCGCAGGATCAGACCTTTCTATGGCTCACTTTATTTCTCTGATCCCATCAGTTAACTTTCTCTTGGGCAAAAAGTAAATGAGACACTGGCTATGTGGTTTTCATCCGAAGTTTGAAATCAGGAGAGGAATCTTGGGAGATCTCCTGAGCTGAAGCTGGAATGTCACGTGTGACTCTAAGGCTTTGCTGCGCTCTCCTCTGAAGTTCAGTCTGCGTGGCTCTGTTGCGGCTGCCGAGGGGTGTTCAATCTTGTCTTTGACCCGGGCGGATGGCTCCGTTCTTCCACTGGACACCCTTGGAAGCGAAGTGCGGAGAGGTGTGTGTTTACAGATGGGATGGAGGGACCTCCTCGAGCACGAGCACGGGTCTCTCCACAGGATGACATCATCGACGATGTGGAGAGCTTCGTTGCTGCTGCGGAGATTCTGAAGGAGAGAGGTGCTTACAGGATCTACGTCATGGCCACTCACGGCATCCTGTCTGCAGAGGCCCCCCGTCTGATCGAGGAGTCCTCCATCGATGAGGTCTGTCTGCTCCTGAGTCATAATTTGCTGCTCTGTCTTCTGTGAATAGTTCAGTGGCTCAGTCAGTATCACTTCCTCCCTCTCCAGAGGACTGAAATCATGCTTTAGGTGGGCAGATGTCAGATTTACAGTTAGAAATGTGGGCTTGCCTGGTAGCTCAGTAATAAAGAATACACCTGCAGTGCAGGAGCCGCAGGAGACACAGGTTCGATCCCTGGGTCGGGAAGATCCCCTGGAGCGGGGCATGGCAACCACTCCAGTATTCTTGCCTGGAGAATCTCATGGACAGAGGAGCCTGGTGGGCTACAGTCTACAGGGTTGCAAAGAATCGAACATGGCTAAAGTGACTTAGCACACACAGTTAGGAATATATGTCTAATTTCATAAAGACTTGCTGTCTATACTTCAGTGTAATTTGTATTTCAGTGTGATTTGATTCTAAAGGAGCATTTCTCTCAAGACCTAAATTCTTCCCTAATAGGAAGGTTTCTCGCAGAGCTGGGTCTCGGTCCTATCATTTCTGTGTACATAGACCAAGACCTCCATAAGCTTCTCTTTTGAACGCCTTCCCTTGAATGTAACCCTACCCCTGTGTAGCGTTGGTTTAGTTTGTAAAAACCTACCCCATGGAGTAAGGTGTTGTAGTTTGGAACTTGGTCTTTGGGCACCAAACGTTGGCTACACGTTTCCAGGTGACTGTGCCAGGCCACACAGCGTCAGTGACTGTGTTTATTTTCCGTTACTGCATCAACCAGGTGGTGGTGACGAACACTGTCCCTCACGAGGTGCAGAAGCTGCAGTGTCCCAAGATAAAGACTGTGGACATCAGTCTGATTCTTTCTGAAGCAATCCGGAGAATCCACAACGGGGAGTCCATGGCATACCTCTTCCGGAACATCACGGTGGACGACTAGCTCTCCCGGTCACCTTGGCCCTGGAGCTCCTAAGGGTGACCTGTGACGAGCAGTGCCATCAGTTATGTGCGTGGCGTATCCTTTCAAGGGAGGCAGATGGTTTCTCTTGCCAAGTTCGGTGGGTAGGAGGCATTAAGACAGCCCAGGGGACGACAGGGATCATGGGGGAGTGGCCTCAGCTGTCTGCTGTCACCATCCTGTCTCTTAAAAAAAGTTAGATGTCTTTCTAAACAGAGGCTGAAAACTTTGCTGATGTTGAAAGGGAGTGAAAGGCAGATGAAATCCTGACTCTCTAATGTTCATCCAGTTGTTTGCACCGCAGGGAAACATCCGTGTTAATGTTGAACCTGGTTAGGGAAGCTGACAAGCTATTCCACTTGTCTCGCCGGCCAGCTTTCCCCAAGTCTCTTTAGAGAATCCTCCTATTTTTCTTTAAGAACCTGCTTGCTGACAGCCAGTGAACAAGGAAGCATTGGGGGTGGTGCTCCTACCAAGGACTTTGCATTAGAGTCACGCCTATCTCTGGATCCCCTCGTTGCTCTTAAATTGGAAATAAAAGAATTTGCTGTATTGTTGGTGTCTTCCTGCTGAGCTGCCCACTCTCCTGCCTTCTGTCCAGACGCTGCAGAAGCCAGTGCCTTGAATGCGGGATGGCCCAGGTCCATGGCTGGCCCCAGCCCTGGACAGACGTGTCTCTCTGCACATTTCATCCCCTTCCCCTCACGTTCCCTGAAGTTAAATTCTTGTGGAATAATAAGTGAATATTTGAATGTTTGAATATTCATATCTGAATATTTGAATGTTTAATATTTGAAACCCAAGCAGTTGTTGTTATTTTAATAGACCTAAGCTGTACTTTTTCCCTGTGTGCTAGGTGACACTTAAGTTGGTTGCATTACTTAGGACTGCACTTCATCTTTCTGCCAACATTTCAAATGACACAATTCTGATTCTGTTATAGTTGACTTCTTATTTGTCAGGCAGGCCTTGCCACAAGTGCCATGTAGATTTTTTATACCTTCTAGTCTGATCCAAGTAAGAACTGAATGAAACGGAGGGAGGTGTGTCCGCCCGGAAATGAACTGCAGTCACTCATTTGTTCTGTTGGTTCCTGAGAGATAATAAACACCGATTCACTTACTTGTACCATTGTATTTCTCTGTGGGGAAGTTTCCTGGACATTTTTCTCACTTTCCTAACAGCTAGGAAAGTTCCCAACCCACCATAGAGACTTGAGCACATTGCCTTTCTCAAGCACACAAAAAAGTTGCCTTCTGTTAAGAGTCCAAGTTGGAGGATCTTGAGAAAAGAACTTAATTATGAAATAATTTCCATGGTTGTAGAGGAAGTGCCGTGGACTGCTGTTACTCAGCAGATTGGTTTTGTCCTGGAGGTTGGGCCAATGACCCTTCCCGGGTCTCTCTCAGCTGTCCAGGGGGAGGTTTGGAATCAAAAGCCAACGTCCTTTTCAACCCCAAATTCCATTTGTACCTCCTGTGAGTGTTCTGTCTCTAAGAGATATTTTAAATGTGCTTAATTTAACAGAAGCATTTAGGTGTACATTTTCTGGGATTAGAATTGGAGTATATTAGAATAAGCCCTTTGCATTGGCATTTAGTGAGTCCTAGTGTGTGCCTGGCATGATAGCAAATCTCAGGGACGTGAAAATGGAAACATGAGGGCCCAGAGAGTTGATGTTCTGGCCTTAGCTAGTGTAGTGGCAGTCACATTTTTCCGAAAGGTCCCTGAACTTAGAGTTGATTAAGCTCACACATCTCACCCTCCAGTACAGCTGATGCTCAGTCCAAAAGCTTCAGCTATGACTCTGTGACCTGGCTTTATGTTTTCTAATGTAGGAGTGTATGTGCACTAAAGACTGCAAAGAACTTTTTCTCCGTTTTTCGGCCTCTCCTCACGGCATGTGAGACTTTAGTTCCCCAGCCAGGGATCAAGCCCATGCCCTCTGCAGTGGACACGCAGAGTCCTAACCACCTGACCACCAGGGAGATCTGAAGAATTTCTTCTGATCTCAGCAACCCATCTGAAGGCCTGCTGTGTGTCAGGCTCTGGGAATATAATAGTCAACCAAAATCCTTGGGGTGTTAACCCTCATGGAGGTTATTTGTATAATTCCATTTCCAAGAAACACTGCTTTTATTTTGGAGGGGACTAGGGGGTGAAAATGGAGGCTTTCAGTTTTACCAGTTCAAACTAGAAATTTGAAAAGTAGTGAAAAAAATATATAGTATAAGTGCCAGTGCAGGTTTTCTTTTAACTATCTGGAAGGTAAACGCTGAAAGCGGTACCCATTTCCTGGGAGACTCTGGAATGGGAAAACAAGCCTCAGCTGCTGAGGGCATCACTTTCCCCTTGGTCCTATCTCCTTGGCCCTGCCGCATAACCAGGGGAGATGCTGGCACGTGGCCAGGTGAGTCTGTTCGGAGATAAGCGAGGCCAGGGTAGCACAGAAAGCTCTGTCAGCTGGTGGCTAACTGGAACCACCTGGGTAGTGTGACTGGTCTTTAAGTTACCTTCCCTTCTGATTGAACAAAGATAGGGCAACTGTGCCCAAGGGGCCAAGGTCTCACAAGGTGTGTCTCTTAGATTGCCATTGCCCTGTGAAGGGGACACACAAAACTCAGTGGCCATGAGGCCTCTTGAAGTGAAGTCGCC
Organism: Antilocapra americana; assembly: GCA_007570785.1. Taxonomy (NCBI): domain Eukaryota; kingdom Metazoa; phylum Chordata; class Mammalia; order Artiodactyla; family Antilocapridae; genus Antilocapra; species Antilocapra americana. Next base: position 1,319,893 of record ML664177.1, on the reverse strand, counting down.
CAGTCGTGTGCGAATTTGTGACCCCATGGACTGTAGCCCATGGGATTTTCCAGGCAAGGATACTGGAGTAGGTTGCCATTTCCTTCTCCAGGGGATCTTCCCAATCAAGGGATTGAACCCAGGTGTCCTGCATTGTAAGCAGATGCTTTAAATCTTTGCATTATTGTGACACCACCACTCCCCCCAGAGTGAATCAGCTGGAATCTAGGTGAGCCTCCACCCTTCTTTCCCAAATTGATGGGTTCCCTGGGTGAGGGTGGGGAGCGTTTACTGAGAACCAAAGTTGGTGGTGCTTTGGGGTGGAGCAGGGCTTCCTGACACACTAGAACAGGCTCTCCTTGGGTCTGGGGTGGCTTCAAGGACCAGCAGTTCTCCGCGTGGAGGCCAGCTCTCCGCGGGGCGTGTTCTTCCGAGGAAACCCCCGAATGTGCGTGGGGCCCCCACAACCGAGCAGCGAACGGGGCCACGAACTTTGTTCCAAACGTCCGCGGGCTGCCTGGACACTGCACTCCCGAATTCGAGCTCGGTGATTGGATGGCGGAGGGCTGACGGCAGAGGCCCTGCGGTCCCTGGACCCGCGTTTCCCGGGAGTCAAGAGTGGGAAGCCCGGTGGCCGGGCCCTTCCTCTCCGTACTCCAGACAGGCTCCAGACCGAGACTGGTGCCCAGCGCGGTTGAACCCAGGGGCAGGGGCGCCCCAGGGCCTCTCAAGGGCCCGGAAGGGCCCCAGAGGCGGGGCAAGTAGTGAGGCGGTCAGGGCTGCCCGGGAAGGCGTAGGATGCCGCCGGCCACGGCGGCCGCCTTTGTTTCCCTCCGGGAGCTGGCCGACCTCGCCATCGGCACCCCGGAGGTGGGCGCTGTCAACTTCACGGCCCTGCACACGCTCATCGTGGCCATGCTCAAGAGCCTCAACCTGCAGGATACACGGATCGACTTCCAGTCTCCGGTGCTCGACCAGAGTCGCTCCTTAGAGTCCCCGCGGGTGTCGACCAGCACCCCGCAGCTGCTGGTGCCCAAAGAGAGGCGGAGGAGCAGCGTGGCCAGGGCGCAGCCGCAGACGCTGGAGAATCAGGTGAAGGACCTGGGCGGCCAGGTCCAGGACCTCAGCCGGCAGCTCAAGACCATGGGGAGCCAGGTGCAGGCCATCGTGACGCACGTGCAGCACCTTCCCACCCAGACTGGCGGGCTGGAGGACCGCGACTGGCTGGAAACGAAGGATGCGGCCTTGCTGATGCAGGAGAAGGGGCAAACAAGGCCGACAAAGGACAGGAAGGACAGCAAGGCCGTCTTCCAGGTGGGTGTGCAGGCGGTCCGCCCCCTCCAGGCCGGTCTCCAGTGCCCCGCCCCCAGGGAGCTGAGCTTCGGAGACCGCACTCCTGGGAGGAGTCCCCAAGCCCAGAGGGGGGAGTGGGACTGCCTGGCAGGCCCGTCTGCGGCCTGGGAGCCCCGCGGCTCGCAGCTCGTTTTCTACTTCGCAGGGCCCCGAGCTGCTCCAGGACCTCATGGAAGAGGTGAAGATTTTGAAGGAAGCCCATCAAAAGAAGGAGCAGCCTGAGTTGCAGCCCGAGGTGAGGGCGGCAGGGACCCCACCTTGGGGAGCTGAGTGACCTCCTTCCTGGGCAGCCTCCTTCTTCCCCTCTGTTTACCGGGGGCTCACTCACCACTTGTCAGACATCCAAGTATCCTGAACAGATCCAGAGAGGGCTCAAGAACTTCTCAGAATGTTCTTTAAGTGACTTTCCTTTAAACTAGAATAAAGGAGCAAGGTGGTGGGTGTTGAGGGAGAAAGTTTGGTCCAAGAAAAGGGAGCTAGAATGGAGAGGGCCATGGGTCACCACCCACAGCTGCCCAGGCAACACCTCTCTCACTTGGATCTTTGTTTCCTTGGAGAGAGAAGCAAGAAGCCCTGAGCATAAGCATTTCCCGATGAACAGCAGAGCCCTGGTGCGTATCAGTTCCAGGAGATACCAGGCCAGGCTCCTGTTTCAGGTCCATATGAGGCCAAGCCCGGGATTAGAGCTGGAAGGAGGAGGAGCAATTAGGAGGAAGCCCAGGGAGAGAAGAGAGACTTAAAGGAGAAGAAAAGCTCAAAGGAGGAGGCTCCCAAGACCCTAGAGGGGACTCGCCACCAAGCCCACATGCTCTTTTCATCCCAGGCCTCCAGACCCCAGCCAGACTTATTTTTGCTCTGGGAAGCTTTTCTTTTTAAAGTTGTTGTGATTTTAGGTTTGTGGCTTCCCCAGTGGCTCAGCAGTAAAGAATCCCCCTACAGTGCAGGAAGCTCCAGGTTTAATCCCTAGGTCAGGAAGATCCCCTGGAGGAGGGCATGGCAGCCCACTCCAGTGTTCTTGCCAAGAAAACCCCACAGACACGGGAGCCTGGCAGGCTGCGGTCCATGGGGTCGCAAAGAGTTAGATGCACCTGAAGCGACTGAGTACATTTTTAGGTTTGGGGTTTCTCTTTGGTAGACTAAAGGCTGTTTTACCTTTAGATTTGTAGATTCTGAAGGTTTGCAAAAGTTCCAAGGAGCCACTTCTTGTGGTGGTTGTTTTGCTAAGTTGTGTCCAACATTTTACAACACCATGGACTGTAGCCCACCAGGCTCCTCTGTCCAAGGGATTTCCCAGCCGAGAATACTGGAGTGGGTTGCCATTTCCTCTTCCAGGGAATCTTCCCCACCCAGGGATTGAACCCATGTCTCCTGCATTGGCAGGCGGATTCTTTACCACTAAACCATCTGGGAAACCCCAAGGAGCCACTTAAGTGGTAGCAATTTGCTTTGATCCTTTAGATACACTTTTCCCTTTAAACAATGCAGACATTCAGACACCCAATCATCTTTGTTTTTGAGAGGCGAGGTCAGTCTGATTCCAAAGTCCCACTAGTGGGCTGTATGAAATGCATCTCGGGACCAAAGAAAGGGTCCCACCCCCACATCATTTTTGTCTGAGGCACCCAGCCCCCTGGTACCACCCACCATACCCCGTGTCCCTTCCTCTTGTTGGCTGGGAGGAGAATGGGGAGCCCGGCTTGGCCAGCTTCTCTGTGCCCTGGGCTCCCCTAAGACGCAAGGAACTCCTTTGCTCTTCTGCCTTGTGTGTGTGTGAGTGTATGTACAGGGGCCACTGGAGGGGCTGTTTAGATCCTCAGTCTCTGAACTCTTCTTCCAGAAACTCCTCCAACGGATTGAAGAACTGGAGAGGATACTTAGAGAAAGGGACGAATTCCTGGTAATATCAGCAGGTTCTGCAGGAAAGGGTGGTCAGGGGAGTTAGGGGGTAGGATGGTTGCCCAGAGCCTGGCCCCCTCTCCCGGGGCTCACCCAGATTCCCACCCCAGGGGTCTGCATGCCTTCATTCTAGGGTGACGTATGTTCCCTGCTTCTTGGGGTGCCACCTCTGGCATGTGGGAACATTCTTTCCCTGCTCATTGGCCCGTCTGGGGCCCACACGGGACATGAAACCAGCTGCCCAAGATTCACTGGTTTCTTGAAGGACAGTACTTCTCCTTGGGGCTTCGGAAAGACCCACCCCATCCTGCTCTGTCCTGTCCCTGAAGCTTCCTGGGGTTACACTAGGGGTGTGTGTGTGGTCTTTCACCGTCAGGAGCTAATAAACCGGAAGCTGAGTGGGATGCCGTCTTCAGAAGAGGCCACCATGGTCACCTGGGAAGAGCTGGAGCAGGCTATTACTGATGGCTGGAAGGGCTCGCAGACGGTAAAGAAGGGGGGGCGGGCCTGGGGGTGGGCAGTGGTCTTGCAAGGGGCCCCTGAGCCTCACAGTATTCTGTTATGTGGATGTTTATGATTTCCTTCACAAGTTTTCTATTAATATTATGGATAGTTTTCCCCAAGCTTATAAGGAACCCTGCTCTAATGTGACATTCACACAAGTGACGGTATTCATAGGGCAAATTCCTAGAAACAGAATACATGTTTATAGTTTGGCTAGCTTTGGCCAAAATTGCCTTTCGTGGTTGTGGTTCCAATTTGGAGTTCCACGAACAACGGAGGAGAGAACTTGTTTCTCAATACTGGATGTTTGTTTGTTTTTTAAAAATATTTATTTGCTGCATCGGATCCTGGTGTGGCATGTGAGATATTTTTATTTGCAGCACGTGGGATCTAGTTCCCTGACCAGGGATCCAATCCAGGTCCCTTGCATTGGGAGCATGGAGTTTCAGCCACTGAACCACCAGGGAAGTCCCCAGAGCATAGTTTTGATTTGCTTTCCTAGCTTTTCAAAATTCCTTGAGTCCCTTCACTATTAGTGCACAAAGGTGACCAACCATGGCAATAAAACCCGTTCAGGGAGCCTTTTGCTGATGGTGACTGGTACACACAGGTAGCATCTGCCTCAAGGCAGTGCATGGGAATAACCAAACCAAGCTTTCTTGGTGTGAACAAAGTGGGTCTTTTCAAATGACCCTCAAGGACAAGGATCAGGTGCCTTTTTGGTCTTGACATTCCTCTTCCTCTGACTGTGTATCTGGATTCCTCTGAAAGGGTCACACGGATGGACAGACAAGCAGGGGAAAGAGAGTGAGCCCTTTGGCGCCACCAAGTGGTCATCTGGGGTGCGCCAAATACCGTCTGGGTACAAAGACACCCTTCTAGTCTTGTTTGCTGAGTTCAAGGCCTTCTCCGAGGAAGGTAGCATCAGAGAGTTCAAAGAAGAGCCTGCAAACCAAGTGACCAGCCTAGAAAAGATGGCCTCTGCTTTCACTCTCATTTTTTTTTAAGTCAAAGCTTTTTTGCACTTACCCACATATCACTATTCTGTGTTTTGAGTGAGCAGCACATTTTTCGGGGTGCCAGCAGAAGACACCTGCAAGACCTAAAAATAAGCCTCGACAGAAGCGCCTCTAGACTTTTTACTTTTCCAGAAGTAACAAAGTGTCAGGGTGCTGACAGTTGCTCAGAATCACGAACAGCCCCAGAAACAGATGAGAATAAATATTAAATGTTAATTTTTGAGAAGCAAGAGTCAGCAATGACCATAATGAAAGCAGTGGAGAGTTTCATTCTCTCAAGCTGAGGAAATACAACACGCTTGAGCCCAATTTTTTTTTTTTTTTTTTGCCTTGTTGGCAGTAACTCTAAGGTGACTGTGAGGTACACTGTCCGCCTGCATCATGAGTAGACAGGCAGGACTGAAGCTCGGATGTGAGTACAGGGGGCGGGGGTGTGTGTGGTGAGTCCAGAGGAGCAGATTCCACGCGTGGAGACGCAGACATGAGGAAGGACGCTGCCCATGTAGCAACTACAGTTCAAGGAGCTCAGGATTCACATGAAGATGCTCATCCCAGGACTTGAGTGCGAAAGGGCACTGCTTGTTCCCAAGGGTCTATTCTGATGGCCAGCTCTTTGCAGCTTTGTTCATGTACCCAGAGGTGCTGATGATGCTTCTCTTCCACCTTCTTTTTCTCTCCTTCCTCCTCCTCCTCATGATACTTCTTCAAGCAATTCTTGTATCAGTTGCATCCCTAGGGGAGAGGTCTTGAAGAATCTTCTGTAAAATCGAGTTGACGACCTCCCATGATTCATCTTTTTTTTAGAATTTTATTGACTCTTGACTGCACTGGGTCTTTGTTGCTGTGTGCAGTCCTTCTCTCGTTTCAGTGAGGGAGGGCTGTTCTCTAGTTGCACAGGCTTCTCACTGTGGTGACCTCTCACGTGGCAGAGCCAAGCTCTAGTGTGTGGGCCCAGTAGCAGTGGCACATGAGCTTAGGCGATCCACGGCATGTGGAATCTTCCTGGACCAGGGATCAAACCAGTGTTCCCTGCATTGGCAGGCAGATCCTTTAACACTGGACCACCAAGGAAGTCCAGAAGCATGGAGTCTTAACCACTAGTCTACCAGGGAGGCCTCTTGGTCCCCTATAGATAACCTGTTTTCATAAATGATGTCTCAGACTCTGTCTTTGTACATGTATCTTGGCCTGTTCTTTTGTGAGAGTCAATACAGACAATTCCTATCTATGGCGTTTCTGAGTTTGTGCTTTACATTTTAAATACATGGTTTACTTCCCCTACCATGTACACTTCTACTGCCGGCAGTGGGTCAATGGTGGAGTAGATTTTATATTGTAAACTCAATAAATTACTCGTGTCCTTTATTTGTAGACTCAATAAAATTTGGAGTTGATCGTGTGATGTAGCAGGTTTTCCCCCCTCTTTTTTCTTTTTTAACTAATTTTTTGGCTGTGCTGAGTCTTCCTTGCCACATGTGGCCCTTCTCTAGTTGCGGTGAGCAGGGAATATTCTCTAGCTGCAGTGCATGGGTTTCTCATTGTGGTGCCTTCTCTTGTCATGGTGCATGGGCTCTCTATGCCCATGGGCTTCAGTAGTAGTGGTGTGCAGGTTTAGCTGCCTCATGACATGTGCATCTTCCCAGACCAGGGATCAAATCCGTGTCCCCTACACTGGCATATGGATTCTTAACTACTGAACCACTAGGTAGCTCCCCTCTCCTGTCTTTTATGAGAAAAATTGCATATAAGGATACCATTTACAAATGTACAGGCTCAAAAATCTAGAGAACTGTCTTTCAAGGATGTCAAAGTCAGTCTTTGTGTCCAGCTTAGTTTTGTAAGGGTGCGTCTTTTTTCCCCAAGGGCTCTAAATCATCTTCATTGGATACCCTAGACTTCCTACCCAGTGACTCTTACCATGAGTACTTTTTACTTAGAGTCACTGATTTCTTTCTTCCTCTTTCATCAGGTCTCAGAGTCATTAACAGGACTTCATCGGCGCAAAAGACAGAGTTCCATAACATCAAATGACCTAATTGCAAGTGGAGTCTCTACCAAGCATCCAAGTGTTGACCAGGCTGTGGACTCTGCTGGTTTTATCACAGACAAGACCTTTTCAGGAACCAGCGGCACAGGATACCCCTTTGATGTGCCTCCTGGCAGGGAACGAAGCAAAGTTTCCTCTGCTACTGGGTTTCCGGGTAGAGAACAGCACTTAAGGGCCCGTGATGAAGCTGGCCTGACCAGACCCCACCCTCCGTCTATGTCCCAGTTGAGGGCAGAGTCAGATCGCCGCCGGTCCAGAGAGCAGCCCAGCTTAGGGCGTCCACGCAGAGATGAGCGGGATGCACACCTTGGCCCAGGGTATCAGGATGCATCCTTGCCCAGAGGTCAACACCCTCAGGTGTCCCCAGATCAGCACAGGGGAGTGTTGGTTAGCCAGGGCCACCTCTATGCAAGGCCAGATCAATATGGACTTGGATCATTTGGCGCGGATCAGCTTGAGTCGCTATATCCCAGCACTTATGTGCCTGCCATGGGACCCCTCAGTGTGGATCAGGTTGGCGTGATGCTGCCTGGAATGGATGAGCAGGAATTGGTACCAGCTGGCATGGCTCAGAGTGATGTGGTGCCACCATTGGTACCTGGCAGAGATCAGCAAGGATCAGAACAGCCTAGTACAGATCAGCCTGGTATGGTTCCACTTAGCACATACCAGTTTCCTGGAATGGACGAGAGTGGTATGGGACCACTTGGCACGTATCAGTCTGGATTGGTACCTCTTGGTGTAGATCAGCATGGATTTGTAATATATCCCATGGATCAGCAAGGTTTTGTACAGCCCAGTTTGGGAACATCTGGCTTCATACAACCTGGCACAGAGCAACATGAGATGATCCAGCCCGGTGCAGATCAGGCTGGTATGGTGCAGCCCAGTGCAGGTCAGGCTGGTGAGATTCAGCTCGGTGCAGGTCAGGCTGGTATGATCCAGCCTGGTGCAGGTCAGCCTGGTGCGATGCAGCCCGGTGCAGGTCAGCCTGGTGCGATGCAGCCCGGTGCAGGTCAGCCTGCTGCGGTCCAGCCCGGTGCAGGTCAGGCTGGTGCGGTCCAGCCCGGTGCAGGTCAGGCTGGTGCGGTCCAGCCCGGTGCAGGTCAGGCTGGTGCGGTCCAGCCTGGTGCAGGTCAGGCTGGTGTGGTCCAGCTTGGTGCAGGTCAGCCTGGTGCATTCCAGCCCGGTGCAGGTCAGCCTGGTTTGGTACAGCCCAGTGTAATGCAGCCTAGAATGTATCCACGAGGTTTGGTGCAACCTGGGATGTATCCACGAGGTTTGGTCCAACCTGGTATAGGTCATCCTGGTTTCATGCAGCCTAGAATGTATCCGCGAGGTCTAGTGCAACCTGGAATGTATCAGCCAGGTTTGGTGCAGCCTGGTGCTGGTCAACCTGGTATGGTGCAACCTGATATAGGTCAGCCTGATTTGGTGCAACTTGGTGCAGATCAAACTGGTGTGATCCGGCCCAGTGCAGGCCGGGCTGGTGTGACCCAACCTGGTGTAGGTCAGCCTGGTGAGATCCAGCCTGATGCAGGTCAGCCTGGTGTGGTGCAGCCCAGTGTAGGTCAGCCTGGTGTGATCCAGCCCAGTGCAGGTCAGCCTGGTGTGATCCAGCCCAGGGCAGGCCAGGCTGGTGTGATCCAGCCCAGGGCAGGCCAGGCTGGTGTGGTGCAACCTCAAGCGGATCAGTATGGTTTTGTGCAGCCTGATAGAGGTCAACATGGCTTTTTTCAACCTAATGTATCTATGCCTGGCTTGGTCCCACCTGGTGCATATCCACCTGGTCTGGTCCCGACTGGTCCCTATCCAGGTGGTTTGATCCAACCTGGTGCCTATCCACGTGGCTTCATGCAGCCTGGTGCCGATCAGCGTGGTCTGGGTCAACCTGTAATAGATCCACGTTGGGGGAGGCAATCTGGAGTAAGTCGAAGCATAATACCACCAGGCACAGAGCTTCTTGGGTTTCCAACATACCATGCCGATTCTCAAAGTTTTATATCACCACGCCCATACCAGCAAGGTGTGGCACCTCCTGGCAGGGATCAGTATGGTCAGGTGTCACCACTCGTAGCCAGTCAAGGTCTGACACCATCAGGTATAGACCGAGAACATTTGGTACTACGAGAAATGTATCGACAAGGTTTGCTGCATCCTGGCCCAGACCAGCGTGGGCTAACCCCATTAAGCACAGCTGTAAGATCTGCACCCCAGGATCAACAGCATTTGGAAACACCTGAACCAGAGCAGCGTGACCAGGATATTCCCGACTCTATCCCAGACTCACAAGGCCTAGTGTATGGCGGCCCAAGGTATCAAGGTGTAGATCAGCAAGTCCAGGTAGGTGTGGGTCCAAAAGAACTATATGACTTAAGCCAACCTGGAGTTCCTCTTCAGACTTCCCCAAGCCAAGAGGCCCCCGTTCCCAGGAGCACACACTCCCTTGACTATCTGTACCGAGGCTCATCAGAAAGGAGTGATACTCAGAGTGAGAGACATGACTCGCTGGATAAATTGGCTCCTAGCTTCCCCATAGCAGTGGAAACATTTCGTCTGATGGGAGAGATTATTGCCCTCTACATGGAGCTTAAGGAGAACATAAAGGACCTGGATGAGGAACAGGCTGGCCAAACGGACTTGGAGAAGATCCAGTACCTGCTGGCACTGATGGGTGGGTGCTGCAGGCACGGAGGAGAAGCCACTGTCCTCCTCCTTGGCTGATTTCATCCTTTTCTCCTCCTGTGCCTCTGCCTGAGACCCCAAAAAGGGCATTTCCATTCTCAGCCATTCTGGTTCTCCCATAGTCTTCAAGGGTCCAAATTGTTGGTGTTTAGTCGCTAGCTTATATCTGACTCTTTGCAGCCCCATGGACTGTAGCCCGCCAGGTTCCTCTGTCCATGGGATTTCCCAGGCAAGAATACTGAAGTGGGGACTTCCCTAGTGGTCCAGCGGTTAAGAATCCACTTTCCAGTGCAAGGGAACATGAGTTTGATCCCTGGTCAGGGAACTAGACCCTGGTCAGGGAACTAAGCCTGCACACCAAAACTAGAGAGAAGCCCTCGAACCATACAACAAAGACCCTGAGTGCTACAACTAAGACCCGATGCAGCCAAATAAATAAAGATTAAAAAAAAGAAAAAGAATATAGAGTGGGTTGCCATTTCCTTTTCCAGGGGCTCTTCCTGACCGAGGGGTCAAACACACCAAGGAGCCACCTGGGAAGCCCTCAGGGTCCAAGGGATGAGATTAAACCAATAGGAGTGAAGGAATCTCAAGAGAGGAGGGAGGCAGGTTCCTGCGCCTCTGCCAGACTCTCTGGAAAGCAGCCAGGAAGATGCTGAGCGAGAGGAAACCGACTGTGTTGGGTTGGACGGGGAGAGAGAATGTTGAAAAATTAAACTTAACCTTTGCACATTCACAGCTCTAGCCCCAGAGAATTAAGATTTGAGTGGCAATTATATGAGTTAAGTGGGTGACATCCTTTAGGATATTAAGCATTAGGTGGACTTTTAAGGCTAAGGATTTTGTTGCTCTTTAGTTGCCAAGTTGTGTCCGACTCTTTTGTAATTGTTGTTTAGTTGCTAAGTCATGTGCAACTCTTATGTAATCCCACGGACTGTAGCCCGCCAGGCTCTTCTGTCCATGGAATTCTCCAGACAAGAATACTGGAGTGAGTTGCCATTTCCTCCTCCAGGGGATCTTCCTAACCCAGGGATCGAACCCATGTCTCCTGCATTGCAGGTGGATTCTTTACCACTGAACCACCAGGGGAGCCCTAAAAACACTCCTTTCTTTCCATCCTCTCTCCCCACCAGCCCCCAGGAAAAGCCAGATAAATTTCTTCATTGTGAGGCTGGGATTGGGAGCCCATTAGAAATCTGATTTTTCTGACTCTAAGATCTCTGTTCTCCATAGTCAAGAAGTCCATACCCCCTGACCTGCAGGGACAGCTGAAGACCTTAAAGGCCTTGACCAAAGAAATTCGACAAGAAAAAGCAAAAGTAAGTAAGGGAAGGTCCACCTGCTTTGCCTTCCAGTGCCCCATTTGCGTTTTCATGGACTACACAGTTCTTTCACCTCCGTTACTATCACATGGATCTTTACAGTCCCTTCTGATGGGAAACACAGCCCCAGGTTTCAGTGCATTTCTTTCCTGGATCTAAAACCTGGCATTCAAAGCTATTAAGATTCCATTGAGCCAGTAAGGTGGCCTGGGTTCCTTTCATCACATGTGGTCATTTCTAGTAACACCCACTGTCTCTGGAGCAGCCTTGGAGTTTGTGGGAATGTCTGGGGCCAGCAGTCATGGCGAGGGGCTCTTAGGTCTTCAGTCCTTCTCTCTGTCTCCTTCTAAAGTTTTTATTTTGATGTGGATGATATTAAAGTCATTATTGGATTTGTTACAATATTGCTTCTTTTTTTTAATGTTTTAGTTTCCTGGCCCTGAGGCAGGTGGGAATCTTAGCTCCCCTACCAGGGATTGAACCCATACCCCTTGCATTGGAAGGTGAAGTCTTAATCACTGGACCACCAGGGAAGTCCCCAGTCATTGTCTTAATGCCAGCTCTCTACATCCGTGGGCTTCCCTGGTAGCTCAGGTGGTGAAGAATCCATCTGTGATGCAGGAGACTCTGGTTCAATTCCTGGGTTGGGAAGATCCCCTGGAGGAGGGCATGGCAACCTACTCCAGTACTCTTGCTCCCATAGCCAGAGGAGGCTGGCGGGCTACAGTCCATGGGGTTGCAGAGTCGGACACAACTGAGCGACTAAGCAACAGCATCTTCATCCATCGGGTAGATGGATTGAATGTCAGGAAGGGACCTCAGCCTTTGCTAGAGGATTGGATTAGGGTTAGGGGGTGGGGTGACTTGCCTGGAGGTCCAGCGGTTAGGACTCTGTGCTTTCACTGCCAGCAGCCTGAGTTCAATCCCTGGTTGGGAAACTAAGATCCCATAAGCCTCATGATATGGGGGGGAAAAAAAGGATTAGGGAATGGAGGAGGAGCTTGCTGGGCCTGCAGAGGTACATTCAGAAAGCAGAGATCTCAAGCCCGCCTGATATTCCTCTTGCATTGGATTTGTAGATGGAGAAGATCCTGGAGGGTCATGGGGAGAACAAAACAGAAACAGAGGAGAAAGGTGACCCGCTGAACCTGCAGCTGAGCATCCTCAGGTAAAATCCCCCGGCCGAGTCCAGCTGTGTCTCAGCATCACGTGTTCTCAGCCAGGGAGGCAGTTGCAGCCTCTGGTCCCCTCATTCCTGAATTGACTGCTATCTTTGACCCGGATCATGTCTGCTCTTCAGGTTGTCTGTACCTAGTTCAGGTTGCTAGTGGAAGTTTCCCAGGTTCTTAAAACAGTTCAGCGCCAGGGCTTGGGAGAGCACTCCTCTCGCCGGACAAAAAGCTCCCTAGATTCTGTCCACAGTTGGAGACTTCAAAGCATTTGCTGGAGCCCCTCAGAACAGTCTCTGTGCAGGCCTCACCCCTTTGAAGCTTCTCAGCCAGGCACACTGGGCACCGACCTCCATGGCAGGCAGGGCCTTAGAGAGTGGGTGTGAAAGAGTGCTGGTCTGCCTCCTCCATCCCTGATGGCCGGGGCTCAGCCATGGTGGGCCTAGGCCCCTGGCCGGGTAGCGGGGCTCAACCATCTCTTACGCACACAGAGTCACCATGGCCGACATCGAGAAGGAGCTGGGCGAGCTGAGGGAGAGCCAGGAGAAGGGCAAGGTCAGCATGGAACATTCGGTCTCCGAAGCCTCCGTCTACCTGCAGGATCAGGTGAGGACCTTCAGCCACAGGGACGAGGACCCTTCTCAGAGCTGGCTGAGGGCAGTGGGGGTCCTAAGCGCTTATCCGATATATACTTTGCAAGTGTTTGCTCCCATTCTGGGGGTTGTCTTTTCACTCTCCTGGGAGAGTCTGCCTTTACATCATGAGTGTTGGTCACCCAAAATGTTCCTAGTGAGGACTGTCTGGATTCAGACCAGCTCCCTGAGTGCCCACAGAAGGATCAGATGGGCAAAGTCACGGGCCCAGGGGGCTTATGGCGGGAACCCTTTTATGCTAGAGGCCTCATTCGGGACCCCCTCCAAGTTTGCCAGGATGGCGGTGTGTACCATTTCATAACCCAGGACTGTCTTGGCTAGGATGGCAGTGGATGGTGTGTTTGAGAGTCGTGTGTTATCCCAAGGCTCAGCCTGGGCTTAGCCACCTCTGGGGCTCCCCGGGGCCACACTGGAGGGCATCCACCTTTGCTGGGCAGGCCCAGCTCCCGACTCTTCAGGAGAATATCAACTCTTCCGGTGGCAAGATTCATGCTGAGCTCAGGCCAACAGGAGCCTGGTTGAAAATACATACGTGTAGAGGAAATTGGGAAGAGCAGACTTCCAGACCAAGGGCCCAGTCTGGCCCGGGCCACTGTCTGTCCATCCTTCTGTGTCTTTTTGGAAAAAGATTTCTTTCTTTCTTTATTGGCTTTGCTGGGTCTTCTTGGCTGCGTGCAAGGGCTTTCTGTATTTGCTTCGAGCAGGGGCTACTCTTCAGTGCTGCGCGAGGGCTTCTCACTGCGGTGTCGTCTCCTGCCGCAGGGCACAGGCTCAAGGTGCGCGGGCTTCGGCAGTCGGCTCCAGAACACCGGCTTAGTCGCTGTGGAGCCCCAGGTTAGGCGCTCCTCGGCATGTGGGGTCTTGCCGGACTAGGGATTGAACGGGTGTCCCTTGCTTTGCAAGGCACACTCTTAACCACGGGACCACCAGGGAGGCCCTCTGTGTCTTCTTTGCTGTCTGTCTTTGCCTCCATGTCCCTTCCCTTATCCGTCTTTCTCAAATACCACTGTATCTCTCTTCCCTTCTGTACTCAGTCTGCTTTTATTTTTTTTAATTTTTTCATTTATTTTATAATCGGAGGATAATTGCTTTACAGTGTGTTGGTTTCTGCTGTACCACCCCACGAATCAGTCATGATTTTATATATATATATACACGCCCTCCCTCCTGAGCCTCCCTCCCCCCCCCCCGCTCCCCCTCCCTCCTCTGGGTCATCACAGAACGAACCCCAGGCTGGGTTCCCTGTGTCAGTCAGCTTTCTTATCTCTCACACATGGTCCAGACGGGCTGCCCAGGCCTTGCAACGTCACATGCTTCCAAGAAGGGGGGCCCTAGGTCGGCTCAGCCCCTCTCCCTGAGGCAGGCAACACGTCACAGATCTTTGGCCAGTCTGGTGTCCACCCAGGACCAGGCCTTTGTGGGGACAGACTGGGACCGTGGGATCCCGAAGAGAGCAGGAGGGCCAGTGGAAGGAGTTTGCTCCCACCCAGGCTGTGAGAGACCCTGCAGTGGCGGCACTGGTCACATCCCCTCTTTTTCTAATTGAAGTACCACTGATCTACACTGTTATATCGGTTTCAAATGCACAACATAGTAATTCAGTATTTTTACAGATTATACTCCATTGAGGGCTTCCCAGGTGGCTCAATGTTAAAGAATCTGCCTGCTAAACTGGAGACACGGGTTCAGTCCCTGGGGCGGGAAGATCCCCTGGAGAAGGAAATGGCAATCCTAAACGATTCAACGGCAACATACTCCATTGAAAGTTATTACAAAAGAAAGGCTCTATTTCCCTGTGCTATACAATATAGCTTTGCTGCTTATTTATACATAGTAGTTTGTCCCTCTTAATTCCCTCCCCCGGCCCTCCCCCAGCTGTAACCACTAGTTTGTTTTCTAGATCTGTGAGTCTGTGTCTGTTTTGTTATATTCACTGGTTTTATTTTGTAGATTCTACATATAGGTGATGACATACAATATTTGTCTTTCTGACTAATTTCACTAAGGATAATACTCTAGGTCCATCCGTGAAAGTGAAGTGAAAGTGTTAGTTGCTCACTCGTGTCTGACTCTTTGCAACCCCATGGACTTTAGGCCTGCAGGCTCCTCAGTCCATGGCATTCTCCAAACAAGAATACTGGAGTGGTTAGCCATTCCCTTCTCTAGAGGTCCACCCATGTTGTTTTGCAAAATGGCAAAATCTCATTTTTTATGACTGAGTAGTATTCCACTTTAATATATAAACCACATCTTTTCAATCTATTGATGGAAACTTGGGTTGCTTCCATATCTTCGCTATTGTAACTAGTGCTGCTGTGAACACCGTGGCACATGTACCTTTTTGAATTCGTGTTTTCATTTTCTTCAGATACATAACCAGGAGTGGAATTGCTGGATCATATGCTAATTCTATTTTTAGTGTTTTTAGAAATCTCTGTACTGTTTTCTGTACCAATTTACATTCCTAGTTGACTTTTTGATGCTAGCCTTTCTGAGAGGTATGCAATGGTATCTTATTGTGGTTTTGTCTTGCATTTCTCTATTAAGTAACAATGTTGAGCATCTTTTCATGTGCCTGCTGGCCATCTGTATACCTTCTTTGGAAAAAATGTCTATTTAGGTCTTCTCAGTTCAGTTCAATCATTCA
Organism: Antilocapra americana; assembly: GCA_007570785.1. NCBI lineage: Eukaryota > Metazoa > Chordata > Mammalia > Artiodactyla > Antilocapridae > Antilocapra > Antilocapra americana. Next base: position 1,304,619 of record ML664177.1, on the reverse strand, counting down.
GTTGTGTCCGACTCTTTGCAACCCCATGGACTGCAACACACCAGGCTTCCCTGTCCATCACCAACTCCCAGAGTTTGCTCAAACTTATGTCCATTGAATCGGTGATGCCATCTAACCATCTCATCCTCTGTCGTCCCCTTCTCCTCCTGCCTTCAATCTTTCCCAGCATCAGGGTCTTTTCCAACGAGTCAGCTCTTTACATCAGGTGGCCAAAGTATTGGAGTTTCAGCTTCAGCATCAGTCCTTCCAATGAATATTCAGGACTGAGTTCCTTAAGGACTGACTGGTTGGATCTCCTTGCAGTCCAAGGAACTCTCAAGAGTCTTCTCCAATACCACAGTTCAAAAGCATCAATTCTTTGGCGCTCAGCTTTCTTTGTAGTCCAACTCTCACATCCATACATGACTACTGGAAAAACCAAAGCCTTGACTAGACGGACCTTTGTTGGCAAAGTAATGTCTCTGCTTTATAATATGCTGTCTAGGTTGGTCATAGCTTTTCTTCCAAGGAGCAGGCATCTTTTAACTTCATGGCTGCAGTCACCATCTGCAGTGATTTTGGAGCCCAGGAAAATAAAATCTGTCACTGTTTCCATTGTTTCCCCATCTATTTGCCATGAAGTGATGGGATCAGATGCCACATTCTTAGTTTTTTGAGTGTTGAGTTTTAAGCCAACTTTTTCACTCTCCTCTTTCACTTTCATTAAGAGGTTCTTTAGTTCCTCTTCACTTTCTGCCATAAGGGTGGTATCTGTCCATTTTTAAATTGGGTTGTTTGATTTTTGAATGTTGAGTTGTATGAGCTGTTTATATATTTTGGATATTAACCCCTTGTCAGTCAGATCATTTGGAAATATTTTCTCCCATTCCATAGGTTATCTTTTTGTTGGTGATTTCCTTTGCTGTGCAAAAGCTTTTCAGTTTAATTAGGCCTCATTTGTTTGTTTGCTTTTATTTCCTTTGACTTAGGGGGCAGATAGAAAAATAATGCTAAAATTTTTTATTTTTTATAATTTATTCATTTATTTTTGGTTGTGCTGGGTCTTCGTTGCTGCTCACAGGCTTTCTCTAGTTGCGGTGAGCAGAGGCCACTCTTCATTGCAGGGCAGAGGCTTCTCCCTGCAGTGGCTTCTCTTGTTGCAGAGCACAGGCTCTAGACACATGGGCGTCAGAGTTGCTGCCCATGGGCTCAGAAGTGGCAGGTGGGGTAGTTGCTCTATGGCATCTGGGATCTTCCTGGACCAGGGATCGAGCCCATGTTCCCTGCATTGGCAGGTGGATTCTTACCCCAGACCACCAGGGAAGTCCTATTGCTACAATTTATGTCAAAAAGTGTCCTGCCTGTTTTCTTCTAGGAGTTTTATGGTCTTGGTTTTACATTTAGGTCTTTAATCCATTTTGAGTTGATTTTTTTTTTTTTTTTTGTATGTGGCATTAGGAAATCACATTCTCTTATTGTTGTTTACATACTAAATGGGGCGAGAGCATGTGTGAGCCCACCGCTCCTCTGCCCAGGGCCTGGAGCAGGGCCTGTGTGTCACCAGGGTCCTCAAAGTGTTTGTGGACTGACTGACGGACATCATCACTCTGGGGTTTAGCTGGAGGAGATACATTCTCACATTGCACCAATGGGCTGGCTGGAGAAAGGTCCAGAAGCCTCCTTCCTGCAGGGGCTTAATCAGCACCTACACCACTCTCCCTGGGAACGCTGTTCACTGTGTAATGGACAGACATCGAGCACCTCCCATGAGCTGCATACCCTGTGAGGCACCGCGGCTCCAGCAGCTGCCTGGGTCACGGCAGATCAGGGCAGAAAGGCTGGTGGTGGTGACTGTGTGGTGACTCGCTCACTGCCCTGCACCCGCCCTCTCTCCCACACCCAGTTAGACAAGCTCAGGAAGATCATTGAGAACATGCTGGCCTCGTCCTCCACACTGCTGTCCATGAGCTTGAACATGGCCCCGCACAAGACCCTGCCCACCCTGGCCCCCAGCCAGATCGACCCTGCAGCCACCTGCCCGGCCTGCAGCCTGGACCTGAGCCACCAGGTCAGCGTGCTGGTGCAGCGCTACGAGCAGCTGCAGAACATGGTCAGCAATCTGGCCGCCTCCCGGCCCTCCAAGAAAGCCAAACTGCAGAGCCAGGTGATGTACCTGCCCTCCTCCCCTGTAGCTGCAAACAGCCCGCCTGCCCGGAGCCGCCTGGGGAGTCCCGGAGGAGGGATGTTGGGTCACTTTTGCATGATGGAGCCCTTAAGCAACCGCCCAAAAGTGCCTGGTCTTTCTGTAGGGTCATAGCAAGGGCAGCCATAAAGCTGGCCGTGGGGACAGGGGACTGTGGGGCAAACCTGGATCCACGGGTGGGGATGGGGACAGCGTAGCTGGTGGAGGGGTGGAGCAGAGCCATTCTCGTGCCTCGGGGACGCTGACATAGCTTTAGGGTTTGTTTGCCCCCCCGCTCCTTCACACTGGTTTTCTGGTCTGTTTCTCTCTTCCCTTGTAAAGGGCAGGCCTGCTAGGGGTAGGGGGCGGGCAGGGAGGACTACAAGTCCCTGAGGCCTGTCTCTTGGACTCCAGAATTCACACTCAGCTCAGGGCAGGAGGGTAGACGGTAGCCCACACCCCACCTCTCAGGGGCCCTGGGGCAGCTGACCCACCTCTACCTGCACCAATGGACCAGGTCCCTGGCAGCTAGCCCATGGGGAGGTGGCGGGTTATGATGGCAACCCAGGAGACCTAGAATGGGGTCTGATGTCAGTCTGTCTGCTGGGTCATGTTCTAAGGGCTCTCCTGTTAGGGGCGGCAGTACCCCAGGTGGGGGTTGGGGGTTGCCCCAGGGAGCCTGCCTTTGTCCTGCGCAGGATGAAGAGCTGCTGGGCCACGTCCAGAGCGCCATCCTGCAGGTGCAGGGCGACTGCGAGAAACTCAACATCACCACCAGCAACCTCATCAAAGACCATCGGCAGAAGCAGAAGGACATTGATGTGAGGGCCGGCAGGGCGGTGGTGGGTGGGGCTGGGGCGCGACCGGTTCCCTGCTCCTTATTTTCTGCTCCCTTGGCCTCCCAGATGTTGTACCAGGGTCTGGAGAAGCTGGAGAAGGAGAAGGCCAACAGGGAACACCTGGAGATGGAAATCGACGTGGTAAGGCCAGGCCTGAGGAAAGGCCACCCAGGGAGGCCCCACTGCTCCCATTCTTGAAAAAGTAGAGAGAGGGGAGGAGCCCAAGGTGGGATGTGGACTCAGCGTCAGAGTTGAGCTACGTGGAGCAGGGCCCCGCCGTGGCTCTCTCCCGTCTTGGTGGGAGCGCATCTCATCCCGTCTCTGGGCAGAAAGCCGACAAGAGTGCCCTGGCGTCCAAAGTGAGCCGCATCCAGTTTGATGCCACTACGGAGCAGCTGAACCACATGATGCAGGAGCTGGTGGCCAAGATGACGGGGCAGGAGCAGGACTGGCAGAAGATGCTGGACAAGCTCCTGGTGGAGATGGACAACAAGGTGACCGGGCAACGCCACCTCCTCGGGGCACTGTAGACCCCTACCTGCATTCTCAGAGCTCACCTGGTCCCTGCCCCACTGCTTCCTCCCCCAAGCTGGACCGCCTGGAGTTGGACCCGGTGAAGCAGTCGCTGGAGGATCGGTGGAAATCCTTGCGACAGCAGCTCAAAGAGCGCTCTCCACTCTACCAGGCAGACGAGGCAGCCGCCATTCGGAGGTGAAGCCCAGCAGGGGCGAGGGTGGGCTGGCTGAAGGACCCCCACGTATGTTCGGAGGGACTCATAGCTCCTGTCTGGGACCATCCAGCAGTAGGAGGGAGAGAGCTTAAAAAGCTTTTGTAGCTCAGGCCAATTCATATTATAGCTGAGAGAGGGAGGGGAGGGCGGGCGTAAGGCTCTCTGGGCACAGGTGGGAGGGGGTCCACAGCCCCCAGAGCTCAGCACCCAGGGTGACAGGCCCCAGGCCACCATAGGCAGAGCCTAGGGGGCGAGTCCTCCCCGGGGGGTGGGGGTGGGGACGAGTCCTCCTTGGGGGAGCAGGGCCCATGGCAGCTTGAGTCCCAGCATTTCCATTCCTGGCCACCAGAGGGCCCCCAAGGCTTACGCAGGGCACCTCCTGGGGGGCCCTTGAGAGCGTTGCTGGCTTTGGGTCAGGGTGCTAGATGTGTGTCCAGAAGTGGGCATCTCTAGTGGCTGATGCATCCAGGGAGCGGGGCCCAGACCTGCCCCCAGTGGCCTGGGGCCCGTGCCCCTGGGCGCTGAGCGTCCAGCCTACCAGCCAAACCCTCTTGAGTCCTCCATCCCTCCCATTGGGACCCTCTGGGCAGGGCCCTCACCCTCTGCGTGTCCCATCCCTCACAGGCAGCTCTTGGCACACTTCCACTGCCTCTCATGTGACCGTCCCCTGGAGACTCCTGTGACTGGACAGTGAGTGCGCCCAGTGGGTGGCTGTGAGGGGGGCGTCTTCTGTGCCCCCTGCCTGCCCCCAGCTCCTGTCTGCTCCTCCTCCTCTCTCTCGGGTCCGCTCTATTCCCCAGGCTGCTCTTACCCCTCGGCCTTCAGTCCCCGTGGTGGGAAGGCTCCTCCGGCAGGTGGAGCGTGAGGAGTGGGTGATGGGTGTGGACGCTGGGGTTTCTCACTCCGACCCTCCCTTCCCTGGCCCTGCCCAGAGTCATCCCCGTGACTCCCGTGAGCCCCTGCCTGCCCGGGCACCGCTCTGTCCGCCCATACACAGTCTTTGAACTGGAGCAGGTTCGGCAGCAGAGCCGCAAGTACGGGTGGTGCTGAGGGGTCCTGTGAGGGCTTTGCAAGGGGTCTGGAGGGCCAGAGTTGGGGCTGGGGCAGGGTGATGCTATGGCACTTTTTGAAGCAGCTCCCAGCTCTTCCCAGGTAAGAAGCATCCATGCAGGAGGTGTGGACCTAGTAGCCACCTGCCTTTGTCCCCTGCTGGGCGTCCTGGTGGGACCTTGCCTCTGAGACTCCCCCCACCCCCCGCCCTTCCCCCCCCCACCCCGGCTCACACTGGGCCTGGGAGGAAGGCAGGGGGCGGCTCCAAGAGTGTGAGATGAGCGGTAGCAGGTGTGTTTCATGCCCTCCAGGGCTCCTGCCCTCCTCCCCACAGCCTTTCCACCTCCTAAGGCAGGGGGTTCAGCGGAAAGGATGGTTTTCAAAGCTGCCCTCAGAGCCCGCAGGGGCCAAGGCAAGGGCGCTGACAGACTGGGCTGCTCTCCCCTCTGGCTCTCCTGCATGCTCTGGGCTCAGGAAACCCTCCCCAGCAAGCCTGGCCCTGGTCCCTGGGATTCTGTGGAGGGGGCTCCCACCCCACAGGGCCCTGCCTCCTGGGGAGGGTGCCGAGGCGCAGCTCACCCCTCCATGGGGCCTGCACCCCACAGCCTGAAGCTGGGCAGCAGCTGCTTCCCGCGGGGGGACCTGGGGCAGGTGGAGCGGAGCGTGGGGCGCCTGCGCACCATGCACTCCAAGATGCTCCTGGACATCGAGAAGGTGCAGATCCACTTTGGGGGCTCCGTCAAGGCCAGCAGCCAGATGATCCGCGAGCTGCTGCAGGCCCAGTGCCTCAGCTCCCCCTGCTACAAACGGTGGGTGGCCCGGCCGGCCGAGGCCCTGGCACTGGGGAGGGCAGAGTGAGTGTGTGTGTGTGTGTGTGTGTGTGTGTGTGTGGCCCTCAGGAGGCCACCCTGCTCGCTCACCCCCTGCCCTGTTCTGGCTCAAGCGGTGGCCCCTGGAGGCCCCTGGCAGCACTCCCTCACCTGCACCCCCCCACCCCCGCCACTGAGGCGTGTCCCAGGACACACCGGCTCCCCGTGACTCCGCCGTCTCCACCGCAGGCTGCCAGACATGGCTGAGTACAGCTACTCCTCCGCACCCCGGCCCTGCGGGGGCAGCCACACCCTCACCTACCCCTACAGGCGCATCCGCCTGCAGCACCTTTCGCAGGGCCTGTACCCCACCGAGGAGATCCAGATCGCCATGAAGGTGGGGACACTCCTGGGAGCCTCCAGGGAGGGCCCCCCAGGGGCCCCCAGGCTCCCAGGTCCCTCTGGAAAAGCCACCAGCAGTCCCCTGCTCGGCCCTGGGCCTCGGGGTCGGTTTCTTAATCAGACCCAGTCAAAGCCTCAGGTTCTTTTCCTTTCCTGGGAAGAAGACAGCCATCCTGGCCACCTGGCCACCCAGCACTATCCCCTTCACCCAGTCACTTGGCCCCTTCAAGGGCTCTGAGCACCGTTTGGCTTAGAGAGAGGACAGGAGGGAAGTTCAGGAGGCAGGTGGCCATGGGTACCCACCCGTCTCCACAGCACGATGAGGTGGACATCTTGGGCCTGGACGGACATATTTACAAGGGACGGATGGAAACAAGGCTGCCGGACCTCCTGAACAAAGACAGTGAGTATCCAGGTGGCCCAGAGGCCCTCAGGCTCCTTGCTTGGGTCCTGCAGGGTCTGTCCAGCTCCTGGAGGGCCCAGCACTTCTTGGGGCCACCAGACCCCGACTGCCTTCCTCCTCCGCCTCCCTGACTCCAAACGCCCCCAGGTCAGTGTTTGCAGAAGGGGGACAGCTGTCCAGTCTTAGCCAACTAGCAGGAATGTCGTGGCCCCATCTTTTCTGGCCAGCCTTCACCTGCAGGCTGTCACCCCAGCTTTCCCACCTAAGCCTCTGTTCCCAGCATCACCCATTCTTCAAAAGTCTTCCTGAGCCCCCTGCCACTTCGTGAATCTCACGTGTTCTGGAATGTCCCCTTCCAGTTGGCCATCCTGGATGTGCTTTGTCACTTCCCTCTGGGTCTCACAGGTGTGTGTACATCTTTCTAGTCACTTCCCCTCCTGAACTGTAAACCCAGGGTCAGAACTCACCCAGCACCTGGCATGGGGCTGCTGTCTGTGGGTAGATATCGAAGTGAGTAGATGGATGGATGGACAGATGGCCAGACAGACATATAGGGAGGTGAAATGCTTGTTGTTGCTCAGTCGCTAAGTTATGTCTGACTCTGCGACCCTATGGACTGCAGCACGCCAGGCTTCCCTGTCCTCCACTATCTCACAGAGCTGGCTCAGATTCATGTCCACTGAGTTGGTGATGCTATCCAACCATCTCATCTTCTGCCACCCTCTTCTCCATTTGCCTTCAATCATTCCCAGCATCAGGGTCTTTTCCAATGAATGAAGTGCTTGCTTATAAAGGGCATTTCCACAAATTCAGACTGAGAAGGGCATCTGCTGAGGCAGGCAGGCTGAGACCGGCAACCCCACCACCCTCTCCCCATCCCCACGGTCCCCTCGGAGCTCCCAGCCAGTGTCTCAGAACTGCCCCTCCCGACTCTGTCTCTTGCCAGACACAGGGATGAAGCACAAGACCAAGCAGCCCCAGCCCCACGGGCACCGGCAGCAGCCCCTCAGCAACAGCGGCCAGCTGCCCTCACGGCCTCAGAGCGCCCAGACGCTGGCTGCCAACCACTCAGGTAGCTCCTCCCTGGATGGAGGGTCCTGCTGGGCAGCTCAGCGCTGCCCACCGGCCCTCCTCCTTGCCCCTCCAAGCCCCTCTCCTGCCCGTGGCTGGTATATACCCTCACTCCCCCGGAGAGAAGAGGGGCCTGGGAGCCGAGGGATGGGATGCGAGGGGGGAGAGAGAAAGCCCTTCACTCCTGGTGCCTACTTTGTGCCAGGTCTGTGTGCAGATACCGTCACTGCCCCCATTTCACAGAGAAGGAAACGGGTGGGCTTGTGGCCCGAGCTCTGGCTCCAGGCCCAAGTCCTTCCCCGCTGCTCACATGCACTGACTCTCCTGGGCCTGGGAGGTCCCCAGAGTCCAGGCTCTCCACAGAGGGACCAAAGCTGGCCTGAAAGCCAGAGGGCTAAGCATTCCCCCGGGGCTTGGCTACCCATGGGGGCAGAGGGGGACACTGGCCTGGAGTTGGGGGGCTAGACCACTTCTGGGTGACTCTGAGCATGTCTCCCCCTCCTCCTGGCCAGTTTCCTCATCTGTCAATTAATGGGTGCTGGATTCTGGCTGCTAAGTTAGGAGGCCCCCTGCAGAGTCTAAGAAAGCTGCTAAGTTTCTTCTCATGAAACCTTATGTACCCACAATGCTTTGCAGCTACTTGCTAGTGGCCCAGGGAGCCCCACCCCACCCCCCGGCCCAGGTCTAGAGCCGCAGCCCGAGGTCCTCTGCACCATGCCTTCCAGTTCAGGCCCCACTGCCTGCAGGAGGCAGAAACCAGGGCAGTGGTGGTGATGCGCAGCCTCGCCTCTGCCAAGGGTTCTTCACTGCTGAAAAGCTTTACACGTGTGAATCAATAATTTTAATCCTCAAGTGTTAAAAGGTAGGGACCATTGACGGTCCCACCTACAGCTGACAAAGCCAAGCACAGAGAGGTTAAAGTCCATGCCCAAGGTCACACAGCTAGAAGGCCGCAGAGCCAGAGCTCAAAGCCAAGTCTGGCCCCAGAGCCAGTGCTGGCGATGAAGGTGAAGAGCCTGGGGTGGAGGATTCAGCAGGGGACAGACAGCATTGGCCTGTGGCTCTGGCTCCCTAGACTGTTTTCTTGGGGGAACTTAGCTTCCTTCTCACTGACACCCCAGTGTCCACTCCAAAGGCACATTACGGAAGCAGAGAAGGGGGCTGTCTTAAAGAGAAATTCCTGCCCTGATTTAATTCAGTGTGGCCCTAACAGTCCCTGTATTAATAGGGGGAATGGTAGCAAAGAGGCAGGCTCTTGGCCCCTGACTTATTTTTACTTGAGTATAAAGGAGTGTGGCTTAGGAGCTCGTAGGAGAGCTTGACCCTCAGCATGATGTCCTGGCTCAGCCTGGTTAGTGGGGCTGCTCACAACTTCTCCGGCCTTCGGGCAAGCTGGGGTGGGCTGTGGGTGGGCGTGGGAGTCAGCCTGAGCCATCCGGGGCCCCTCCTGTCTTGCAGCTCCTTCACGTCACCAGAAAGACAGACCTGTCTCCACCGAGGGCAGCCTCTCCCAGCCGAACCCAGCCCACCTGCCCGGCCAGACAGCAAACCTGGCAGCGGGGCTGGACATGCACAGGGATGTGCCTCCTGGGGAGGGGCTCGAGGAACCCACCCGGGGGCCGCGGTCCACCACTGCTCACTGAGTAGAGGTATAAATAAACGGGTAGGAGAAAGCTCGGGGCCACAAGGCTCCTCTGGTCCTGGTTCAGGTGGGACAGCGGACTTCTTGCAGCCCGACAGACGTGGCTCTCCCAAACATGGTCAGCTATTCTCCGAGGGCACCAGGGCTTCAAGAGGACTGAGTATGGCACCCAGGGCGAGGAGGTAGCAGCACAGGCCAGACCCCAGGCCCTGGGGACTGGCAGGCCTGCAGGGGGTTGGCCCTCTCCCGACCTTGGCTGGACCTGGTGCTGAGGCCTTCTCTGGCACGGGCACTGCCTTCGCTGTGGGCAAGTGCCCAGGGCACTCTGGAGGGTTAGATGCTTCACGTCTGTGCTCAGGCTGTACCCTGGGGCGAAGGTTTAAGGGTGGCCACTGGCAGGCTCCTGGCACATCCTGGGGAGGATGGGGCCACCAGCGCCTGGGAAGGTTCCTGGTTGCCATCCTCTCTAGCTTGTAAAACGAGGGGCCTACCCAGGTGGTGCTAGTGGTAAAGAATCTGCCCGCCAGTGAAGCAAGAGACACGGGTTCGATCCCCAAGCTGGGAAGGTCCCCTAGAGAAGGAAATGGCACTCCACTCCAGTATCTTTGCCTGTTGAACCCCATGGACAAAGGAGCCTGGTGGGCTACGGTCCATGGGGTCACCTTTCAATGGCTGCTGGGGCCAGGCTGTGTCCCTGCTCCCCTTCCCACCCCAGGAAGATAACTGTGTCTTGCATTTGCCAGACGGCCTTGAGGCCTGGCCCTTGTCCTGCTCCATGTCATCCTTAACAGAGAAGGGGGCTCACTGCCGTCTGACTGCCGTCCCCCCAAGTCAACTGTAAGGGACAAGCCCCTATCCCCAAAGCCCCAGGGAAAAGGGAAGAGTTGCCTCCCACCGGGATAGTCATGGAAGCAGTTCTCTGCCTTCAGATCTATTCTCATCAGCCCCCTCCCTCAAAGGTGGGGTTCCCTCCCCCACCCCAGGCCCCTCTGCCAGCAAGAGGCCTGCTTTAGGGGTGTGAGGGGCGGGGTGACATAGAGCCACACAGGAGGGCGTGGCAGGAAATAGCCTAGAAAAGGGTTTCTCCCTCTCCCCCTGTAGGCACCAGGGGGTGGGGCTGGCTGGGGGCATCATGGGTGGGGCAGGCACTCCCTATGGGTAGGGGCACCCCCCTCCTCCCCCCATCTGCTGAGAACTGATTCATCAGAAACCTGGAGTCCCAGCGGGCAGCCGGCACCCTTTGCTTTTCAAGTGGGAGGCAGGCGAGGCCCAGGCCTCCTCTGCTCAGTGTCCTGGCCTGGAATCCAAACTCACCAGCTGGGCAGGCAGGAGGGAGGAGCAGCCAGGCTCCCCCACTTCCCCGGCACCCAAGAGGATGAGGAGGCCCCCCACTCAGCCTCCCTGCACCTGGGCCGCCTGCCGGCCCTCACCCAGCACTGGCCGCCCACGTGCCTGCAGGGGGCTTCCCCTTCCAGCCTGGGAAAGCACAGGTGGGCAGAGGGCGGGGTGCAGGTGGGAGGAATCCCACGCATCTCTGACCAGGAAACAAAACTGAGAGGACAAACCCAGCCTAGAGCACACAGTCACACACAGAGCGGGCGGCTGAGGGCAGCTGCGTCCCCAGTCCTGCTCCACACCCACAGGGGGCTGCCCCACAGCGCTGCCATGAAGACACGAGGGCTCAGGAGTAGGGTGCGCTGGCTGGCCAGGCGGGGCCCTTCCCAGGTGTCCTTGCACTTTGAACGTCCCGACCCTGCAGGCCTGATCGACTCAAGGTCCAGGCTGCCAAGAGAGAAGGAATGCACCCACTCATTTGTGCTGGAGGGGTCTGGGGGTTGGGGGGGTCAGAAGAGGCTTGAGGAGGAACCCCAAGCCTGGAGCCTGCCACCCAACTCCTGCATTCAGCGGATGGGCTCCACACCCACCTGGCTACCTGTGTGGGAGAGTCTAAGGAAGGGCCCACCAGGCCAGCAACTGCCATCACCACTTCATCCTAGCACCTGGAGGCTGAGCGGCAGGCGGGAAGGGAAAGAAGCCAGTCCCCTTGGGGACCCACCCAGGCCTCTGGCTCCCTGACAGCCATGGCTGACCTCTGCGACAGGGCCACACAACACGTGTGTGGGGACACGGTGCCCCAAAGGAGCCTGGGGGCAGGAAGAGCAGAGGGGGTGGAAAGATGCCCTGGGGGGCGGGGGGGCCCAGGCTTAAGTGTGGGGCCACCATCAGGCCCCCCGAGGCAGGCAGGCAGCCCCCCCGCCTCCCACCAACTGCAAAGACAAGGGCTCCAGGGCTAAGGCTCAGCCTGGGGTGGGCTGCGAAGTGGTGGCCAAAGGCCTAGAGGGTCACCATGACGGAGCCAGGACCTGCTCCTCCTCCTCCCACCCAATCCGACCTGTTCCATCAGCCTCCCATCCCTCTGCCCAAGGAGCGCGCTCTCCGTACCAAGGCAAATAAAGGCACCGCAAACCAGGGAAGTTAGAAAAGTCTCTTTTAAATTTTAAATTAAAATTTTACCCTGGTGAGATGATTTGATTTGGGAACTCCATCCAAAAGCAAGCCCTCCGCTCTGCTGTCCGCGGCCGGGCACACAGTGGGAGAGGCAGGGCGGCCCTGGGGTTGGGGGCCAGGGCCCCGGCCTCTGACCCTCGCCGGCTCTCAAGTCCTGCACAAGCCCTGCACAGCTAGCCAGACAGGGGCGACACCAGGTGAGGCGACGCAGCCGGAGCCCCTCCCACAGCCACTGCGGGGGTGGGGGGGATGGGGGGGAGTGGGAAGGCTGCCAAGGCCTTCGCCGGATTCCAGGTGTGACCTTTGAAAGGAGGCAGCGAGCAGACACCATGTGACTGCAGGGTCACGCCCCCTGGCTCCCAGGCACCTGCCCTGGGACTGGGGTGGACCAAGGGGTGCTGGCCCACCGGGTGGCTTCTCTGGCCCTTCCCCGCTGCCCCAACACCCTGTCGGCCAGCCCCGTTCACACATACATTAGTTACTTTTATATATTTATATATATATTATAGTTATATATTAAAAAGAGAAGAAAAAAAAAAACTTGCCTGAAGAGAAACTCCTGAAGGATCCAAGTGGCTCAGGAAGTTTACTGTTCCCCCCACCCACAAAAATTCTCTTATAAAATCTTCCAGTGCGATCTTCAGGAAACCCCCGCGCACCCAGCTTCCCCCGCCCCTGGACTGCCCCCCAGCTCCAGCCCAGCGCCCGGCGGCGTCCAGTCTCATCTCTGGCCGTCCATCGCCGCCATGGCTTTCTGCTGCGTGCTCCCCTGCTGTGCTCCGGGGGGCCACGTGGGCTGTGGGTGGTGGAGGTGGTGGAAGCTGTGGGCCGTGGGGGAGGAGGGCGGGATCCAGGCAGCCTGGTGGCTGGGCGGGGACGAGGCCCAGAAGGGGCTGAAGTTTGCAGGGGGTGAGCAGGCCACAGCGGTCATGGGGCTGTTGCTGCTCTGCAGGCCCTCGGAGGCGCGAAGTTTTGAGAACATGGCCAGTGCGTCGGGGAAGTTGGGCGGTGTGGCAGGAGTGTTGCTGGGGGTACACATCTGCTGGGAGAGAACACAGGGGTCTCGAGGGCTGCCCATGAGGGGCCCCCTCCCCGACCCCCAAGCACAATCTGAGGTCCTACAGAGCCTGCCTTCCCCTGGGGCTCACCCAGGCCTGACTCTCTTACTTCCCATTGTTCAGGCCAAAAGAAGTTTCAACAACACAAAAGCATCTCTTGCACTGAGCCAATAAAAACCAAAAATGTAGGGACGGACTCCTACAATTTTTGTCAAAACCAGAGTGTTTCTTTTTTAAAAAAATATTTTATTTGGCTGTGCTGGGTCTTAGCCGCAGCAGGTGGGATTTAGTTCCCTGACCAGGGAGCGAACCTAAGCCCCCTGCATTGGGAACACAGAGTCTTAGCTACTGGACCACCAGGGAAGTCCCCAGAGAGTGTTTCTTGATGCTTGGGAATGACGTCCCAAGGGTCAGAAGCAAATGGTTAATTCCAGCCGGCAGCTGGCGTGTCAGATTAAAGCTGGGACAAGGGAGGAAGCCCAGGACACCACTGCTTAGGGCCTCAGCCTGGGTGAGAAACCAGCTGGCTCCTCAATAACCTGCCCTCAGCTGTGCCGGGTGGTCAGTCAAAGAAGACAGCCAGATCCGGGGCCTCCCTCCAAGGCCAGCCCAGGAGGAGCTGTGCCTGCTCAGCACTCTGGTCCGTTCCCCAGCAGCAGCGCTGCTTGGCGGGCCTCAGGGCCTCTGCCTCATCACCTCACTTCTCATGGGGGTGGCCAGGTCTTTCTGATTATTCTCTGTTGGAGATGAGGAAACTGAGCCCCAGAGCTCAAATCACTTGACCAGAACATAGCCCACGGCAGGGACTCCCCTGGTGGGCCAGAGGTTAAGAATCTGCCTTCCAATACGGGGGATGTAGGTTCAATCCCTGGTCAGGGAACTAAGATTGCACATGCCATGGGCAACTAAACCCGCCCGCCTCAACTAAGACCCGAAGCAGCCAAATATTTAAAAGAAAACAAAGCACACCAAAGCAGGGTGCGAGCTGAGAAGCCGGAACCCTGGGACTCCCAGGTCTGCAGGCCCAAGCTCTTCACCTCTACCCAGCCCCTACTCATCTGCAGTTAGTAAATCTAGCACAACTTCATGCCCGGGCTCCCTGAGGACAAAAACCAAGGATTTTGGTTTCCAGTGTGCCTGGCATCTCGCCGCAGGCTGCCCCTGACCAGAGGCTGCCAGTGTCTCAGCGAGTCCATTCAGCCCCTCTCAGCCCTCTTCCTGGGGGTAGCTGCAAACACGCCAACCTCTGCTGTCTTCTCCCACAACCCCGAGCAGGGACTCCTGCCAGGAAGGGCAGGGGCCGGGCTGATGTGCCATAACCAGCAGCCTCCTTGCAAACAGCAGGCACGGCGGCCCACCAACCCCCTACCCCCACCCCCACCGACCCTGCCATGTGGGGAGCATAGAGGTGCCATCCTGGAGCACCTCGCAGGGCCCAGGGAGGAGGCAGCAGAGAACACAGTCTGCACAAAGCGTGTTGTGACCCCACAGCCGCTTCTCCCTTTCCCAGGAAGCCATGGGAGCCCTTCTTTGAATTTCTCCTAATTTTAGCAACACCGGCCCCTCCCCCAGGGACAAGGCTCAGGGAGCAAGATTTGAGGACTCTTCACCTTGCAGACGGAGCTTACAGTCCTGCAGTTAAAAACTCCAGCCCCCAAATGGGGACAGGCCCACAGGAGCGGGGGGCAACTCTCTCTGATTAACTGGGTTGGCCCCATCATCAGCAGCTGGGGCTCCAACCCATGTCCTCTCGGGGAGGCCACAGGACCCAGGGCAGCAGGCCTGGCCCCACCCAGACCACTTCCCTCCTCCCTTCACCATTCCTCCACCACCACCCCCCTTCCAGGGCTGACTTCTCGGCAGCAGGAAACAATGAATGGGGGGTGGGGGCAGAAGCCAATTGCATCACAACACCGTGACCACTTCCCCAGTTCACCAAGCCAGCGATCCTGAGCAGGCCTGTGCCCGCCTGCCTGTGTGAGCCCAGGCAATTCCCTTAACCTCTCTGGAGCTTCTCTCTGCTTCTATAAAACCAGGGGTTTGGATCAAGTCCTGTGAAAGTCCAGCCCCGCTTCTGACAGCTACAGAGAGCCCTTCCCAGTTCTCAAGCACACCCAGCGCCCCCTGCGCCCCTCCAAACGCCCCACTGTTTCCTAGCCAGTGCTCTCCCCCTCTTCCTCGCCCTTCCCAGTCTGACTGGGGAGCCCATCCCCCCTCATCTGGGAGGATGCCTCCAACTGTTTATGTCCAGTAATCTACGGGACAACTATTTATCAGTTACTCATGGCCTGGGGCACTTCTGGCATTTTTATGTAACATTTTCCTTTGATTTATTATCTCTTAAAAAAAAAGTCCAGCTCCAAGAGGCCAGGGATGGTGTCCTCTAAGGTGCTGGCTAGGTACTGAATACTGTGGTGCACTCTTGGGAGACAACAATCATACTGTCTGTTACAAACCTGGCAACAGCCCTCAAGGGAAGCTTCAAAACGATTACAAACCCTGGGGATTTGCAGGGAAAGAGAAACAGAACCTAAAAGGATCACCAGTCCTGGCTCTCACAGGCAAGCCTCCCTGTTGAAGGCAGCACAGAGCCACTGAGCCGGAAGCCTGGGCCTTTTGTAATGACCAGTTGATGGAACAAGCCTCGAGGGCCCCTTTGAGAGGACACCGCGGCGGCAGGACATTCCCAGGCTCACATGGCAGCTTCCCCTCAGTCAGGTGCGGGTGGAGGCCCCCCTGGAGATGAACCCCTCTTGCTTTTACCAAGAGCCTGGCCTCAACTGCCAAAGTCCTGTGGCCAGCATAATTCTCATCATATTCCAATGCAGTTTTGTTTTTTGATTTATACACAACACGGGCCATTCCAAGAGAAAAGCTGGTTAAAGGGGTCAAAACAGACCCCCCCACCCCACCACTTGTTCTTTGTAACTAGATGAATACATGGCATCAAGAACAAGACACAGCAGAAGAAACCATGGCAGCTTCTTCAGGCAAAGCAGCCACTCTGAGAAGGGAGCCATGGGCCAGGACACTGAGTGTGAAAAATGGCAAAAATACACTTCAGAAGCAGCAGCAGATCTGAAGGAGTGTGTTTTACGATCCCTATCGTGGGGCCCTCCTCCCCCAAGCAGGGCCAACCAGTAACTAGAGGGGGGAAAAGGAGGCATTCAAACCTCCAAAGTGAAGGGATGTCCCGTGCCCAGTGGAGAGCAGGATACTTTATGGCCAGGAGGGCAAAGGCCCAGGCCTGGGGCCAGCTTGGAAAAGAGAAGAAAGCAAATCCAGGCCTGAACCACTTCTGTTTCCTGTGCTTTATGTCTTCACCTACAGAGATTAAACGCATTCTTGGCTTATCTAGTCAAAAACCTGTAAGTCTTCCAGGCAGCTCGGCCTTAGGTCTTGGGACAGAAGCACCTGGGAAGAGCCCGGCTCCCAGGTTGGGGTGGCTCATCCCTTTCCTGTCCCCCGGAGAGCTGGCCTGTCTGGATGGGG
This sequence comes from Antilocapra americana, assembly GCA_007570785.1. NCBI lineage: Eukaryota > Metazoa > Chordata > Mammalia > Artiodactyla > Antilocapridae > Antilocapra > Antilocapra americana. The sequence goes on along the minus strand of ML664177.1, from coordinate 1,288,454 downwards.
GGGGGCTGCCACTCAACAGTGGCGCTGATAAACAGACACCCCCAGGTCCCAGTCCCCTGGGGGGCCTCACTCCAGCCCTCCGTTTCCCCCTCCCCCGACGTCTAGTCACCCTCCGAGCCCCCTCCCGGCCCCCGGCCTAGGAAGCTCGCCGGGGCGCAAGGCCGCAGGTCGAGCCACAGTGGCCCCGGAGGCCGGGCCGCGAAGTCGGGCGAGCCGGCCGGCCCCGGGAGCCGCTCTTTCCTGGAAGACATTTTGGCTCTTTGTTTACACCGCGGCGCGGCGCTCCCCGGCAAACATGGCTGTCACCGCCGGCGCCTGACAGCGGCCCCCGGCCCCCGGCCCGCGCGCCCGGCAGCCCCGGCGCGCTGCGCCCCCGGCCGCGCTTACCATCTGGTGGTGGTGGTGGCCGTTGGGAATGTTCGTTTCCTGGAAAAACGTGCTCAGGGCGGTCTGCGGACAAACACAGCGGCAGGGTGGCGGTTAACAGGGGCCCACCGGCCGGGACCCTCCGCGGGGCCCGTGGCGCTGCGCTCCCGGGCCTCCGGGCCTGACCCTTCGGGCTGCGTCGCTCGGAGGGGGCGTCCCCCCGGCCGCGCGGGGGTCCCAGGCGGCGGGGCCCCGCGCCCCACGCGGGCGCGCGTCGCCGGACTGGGCGACATAAACAGAGCTCCCCTGCCCCCTCCCCGCCCGCGGCGCGCGGCCGGCCGCCCCGACCCCAGGGCCGGCGGCAGGCGAGAGGGGCCGCCCTGGAGCGCTGGCTCTCGGCCCGCACGCACCTCAAACTGCCAGTGGGCCGCCTGCAGCAGCTGCTTCGCCTGGTCGGCCGCGCAGCCCGCGGCCAGCACGAACTGGTTGATCATGACCTGGTGCCGCAGCTCTTCCATGTTCACCGACATGGCTCCGGCCGGCGCGCACTCCCGGGCTCGGCGGCCGCGGGAGGCCGGCTGCCCTCCGCTCGCGCTAGCCGCCGCCCGCCGCCCGCGGCCTCCGCACCCTCGGCCGCCGCGCCGCCCGCCTGGCGAGTGTTGTTGTCCGACTCGCAGGGCTGGCCGACACCACAAACAACAGCGCGGGGCGGGGCCGCGTGTCCCAACGTTCGGGGGGCCGGGAGCCGCCGCCGCTGATTGGCCCGCTCCGCTCGGCCGGCGCCCGGTTCCCGTGCGGACGTTCGATTCGAATCCTGCGGCCTGCGGGCCCGCACTGTTTCTCTTTTTGCCTGGCCGCGCCCATTGGCGGACGTCGGTGCCGTGGGGCTCTCCGGCATTGGCCAGACTCTGTGTTTTGGCTCTTCCGGGATCCTGATTGGCCTCGACCCGGCGTTTGGGGCGGAGCCGCGCCATCTGATTGGTCTCCCGTGAGTCTGTTTGAACTCAACTTGAAAACCTTGAGTGCCAGCTGATTGGCTGAGGCTCCTCTATTTGCTGTTGTAGTCTTGGGGGGTGGCGCGGCCAAGTTCATTCATTACTTCATTGAAACTGAACATGCTCAGCTGGAAAAGCAAGACAGAGTGGCTTTGACTCACTTCCTCTGAAAGATGTGGTCATCTCGAGAAACACAGTGATCAAAATAGGAAACAGACAGTCTTTGCAGCTGCTCAAGTCTCAAAATTGTTTATTTTTTTAAAAACTTTCAAGTCCCTCTACTTTTTTTTTTTTTTGGTTTCTTATTGAAGTGTAATGTACTTTCTTCATGCCTCCTTCCAGTCTAACCCACCCCTAAAGTCCAACAGCCTTTCCCTATGTTTTTAGGCCAAAAACTTGGCTTTCTGAAGATGTAAGCTAATGTTAATGTACATTAAATATAATCGCAAGGGGAGAATGAGACTTTCTCAGACACTAATATTGAAAACTAAAAAAAAAAAAAAATTTTTTTTCATAAATTGATTGACGTAACTGAAACTTTAATTTGTTTTTATACAGATACTGGCTCTCAACTCTAGGCATTTAAAAACAAAGTTTATTTATATACACTGAGCTTCCATCTTCTGAATTAGATTAACCTTCAAGTTTTATGCTTGGGAATTGTCAGGATGGGAAAAGAACTAGGAGTTTAAGCAGGTTGAAGAAGGGCCAGAGAGTTTAGAAAGGTAAACATTGCTAGGAATTCACTGTGAAAATTTCTGTTTCTGAAAAACTTTGTAAGTTCTGGATCTAAAATACCAATCAAAGAGTACATTATAATTAATTAAGAGTCTTCAGAACACGAGGCTAAAAGAAAGGAAGCCATGATTCTATTTTGATTTTGCCTGAAGTGGATTTAACTCTCCATCTAAGAAAACCTAACTATATTAAAAAAAGAGAGAGAGAGAATATAAGGAAAAAGTTACACCCAATGTTTATGTACTGATGAAAAATAGCTTCAGGCATTATAATGAGTTTGTCCCATTTAGTTAGTCCCTTTGTTTGTTTGTTTGTTTTGAAGAAGCAGGAGTCAGCTTTTTGCCTGCCCAGACCCATTTCTGTTGCCGTAATTGTACTTAGCTACTTCCAAGTTTGCGTGGGCTGAGACCTGGAGTGTGGCTGAAGAGTCAAGTACAGCTTGCAGCCCTTCCCTTCCAGTAATTGCAAGGTGAAAACAAAAGTGAGCCGCCAGCAGTTGCCATTTGCCAAGGAGCCTGGGCCACAAGCAGCCTCAGAACAAGGAAGTACAGTCACTGTGGCTCCAGTTTCCACAAGTACCTACAGGTGTCCAGCATACCAGGGCCATGAGTAGTAGGATCGACCTGGGGAGAGGCATTCCAGGCTGCAGGAACCTTTACGTCTGTTTGGTTTGTTTTGTTTTGTTTTTTGACCACTCCTTGCAGCATGTGGGACCTTAGTTCCCCAACCAGGGATCAAACCTGTGCCCCTTGCAGTGGAAACTCGGAGTCTTCACCACTGGACCACCAGGGAAGTTCCAGGAGCCCCTTTGTTTTGTTTTGTTTTGTTAGCTAAGTTGTGTCTGACTCTTTGTGACCCCATGGACTGTAGCCCTCTAGGTTCTTCTGTCCATGGGATTTTCCAGGCTAGAATACTGGAATGGGTTGCCATTTCCAGGAAGACAAAGGTCCTGAAAACACCAAAATTGCCGAAGCTATTTTTTCTTGGGTATCAATTTATTGTTTAGTCCATCAGTGGTGTCTGACTCTTTGCGATCCAGTGGACTAGCCCACCATATCCCTCGATCCATGGGATTTCCCAGGCAAGAACAGTGGAGTTCTTGGGCAATCATGGGGGAGGGGTGGAGAACTGACATTCCCAGTCCATCTCTGATGTACATTCCATTCCTATTTCTTTCTTCTTTCTTGTTACTTCTTATTCTCTGACCCAAACAGATCTAACAAAACTGAGAGAAGGACTTCCTTGGCAGTCCAGTGGTTAAAACTCTACACTTCCAATGCAGTGGGGTGTGGGTTTGACCCCTGGTCAGAGAACTGAGATCCCACATGCTGTGTGGAATAGCCAAAAAATTAAAAAACAAAACAATAGCTGAGAGGGGGAACTTGAAGACTCTTGGTATGCAAGACCCACCATATGCAGTCTCCTTGCTGAAATTTTTTGTACACCTCTGAACATCTTCTGTGGTTTGAAACTTCCAATAGGCTTTGAAACTCAGAGAGGGTGAGGAACTTATCCAAAGTCACTGCTTGATTTATGGTAGCACTAGGATTAGATCGCGCCTTCCATCTTCTCTTGTTTCCTTCCTTCCCGCCCTCCTCAAATTCTTATTTCTTGTTTCCCTACTGTTGCTTCAAGATACCAAGACAACAGGACAAGGTAGCTGGGAGAAGCAGAAAGGTGTTGAGAGGAGAAGAATCATGGGAGAGGATGTAGTGCCAGGTGAGGAGGTTGAATGCAGACAAAGCTCCAGGGGCAGCTGGGTTAGGCTGGAGGTTAGGCATGCCTTTCCTTTCATGGACTTCTAATGCAACTGCCAACTCTTGCTTGTTTAACACAACCTATTTTTTTATATCTTTTTTTTTTTTCTGTTGCAGGTGAGTCTCAGTTGCAGTGTTTGGGCTTCTCTCTAGCTGCACCTGTGGGCTCTAGAGCACTCAGTAGTTGTGGCCCAGGGGCTCAGTAGCCCTGTGGCATGTGGGGTCTTATTTCTCTCACCAGGGATAGAACCCGAGTCCCCTGCATTGCAGGCTATTTCTACCATATGATGGTTAAGGTAACCTTGGCCACTTTTTTTTCCTAGTCTTTTTCCTTAAAGAAAGGGCTTCCCCGATGGCTCAGATGGCAAAGAATCTACGTATAACACAGGAGACGCAGGTTTGACCCCTGGGTCGGGAAGATCTCCTGGAGAAAGAAATGGCAACCCACTCCAGTATTCTTGCCTGGAGAATTTCATGGACAGAGAAGCCTGGTAGGCTACAGTCCATGGAGTCACAGAGAGTCAGACACAACTGAACGACTAACTTTCCTTAATGGAGATGGGGCTTGGTACAGTAGCACGTCTACTCCAGGCAAATCCCAGTCCTCCTCCGTGATCACTGAGATTTATGTCTGTCTAGAATGTTCTCTGAACCCAGCTCTGTGCTATTCTTTATTTGGATTACTTTTTTTAATACAACAACCCGGTGAGGTGGGGATTGTGGATATCTCCAATTAACAAAGAAGAAAAGCAGGGTCAGAGAGGTAATAAGTGACCAAGTCCCCAGTTAGCTCAGGGTGGAGCTGAGGTCTGAACCCAGGTCCACGTGTTTGCTCTCAGAGCTCATGCTCTTCAATATCACAGGCTCCTTTCTAGCTCTGTCCACCCGCTGGAATCCACCTTCAGTGATACAAAAACTGGTCTGTATTGTTGGAAGTAGTGTGGGAAGGTGGGAAGGTCAAAGCCAGACCTCAGGGATGAGTTCACACTGGTTTATACCAGATTACGTTTTCACTGGATGTCATGTGTCCACAAGGGGCAAAGGTCATACCACTCCCAGCACAGTGAATGGCATTTCCCAAAAGCAGCGCTGGTGGCCTGTACTCTGTGTGCTGTACCTGCCAGCCCTGTGATAAGCCGGCCCCACCTCTAGCTGCCAGGTGTGTCTTATGGTAGGTAGGTCTCTGGCAACCCTTTCGAAGGGACAGCATCAGAGGTGGGCCTTGGCCAGAGGGCAGGAGACAGCCTTCCTTCTCTTGTCCTCCAATTGTCCTCTTGTTCAGGCACCAGCCTCTTTCTATGGGACAGAAATTGACGAGCCTGGCCCTGGGCCTCTCTAGCCCCACGCATGCTTCCAAAACACAGGAGGAGGCCGGTTGTTATGACCACACTGACTTTAAGTTCTGAGACAGCCGTCCAGCCTGGCACACATTTTTTTTTTTTTGAGAACCATATCATGCACTAAGTTTGTGTGTAACCTATGCACAGTTTGAAGCATAATCAACAATCACCCACGTACCCAGCACAGAACTCAAGACTACTACCTCTGAAAGACATGACTTCCCTCAAATGTATATTTCTTTCCTCCCCAGACACATAATCCTCAAATTTGCATTAAGCATTCCCTCGTTTGCTGATTTTTTTTCATTAATCCTATGTGTATGTTTTTCCAGACAAAGGTGATTATGAGTCTAAGAGACTGATTCCAGTGCACAAAAGACTCACCTTTTCCTGGGCCCAGTCCCTCTGTCCCCTAACTCTGTTGCATGAGCTCAACAGAGCCCCCTAAGCAATACAAATCCCTGGCTCTTTTTCGTGACCTCAGACAGAGACACTGATCCAAACTAGCAATCATAGGAGATAGTCCAAGAAAGTTCCTTGGAGGAGGAAATCTAAGTTGGGAAGGACTTGGATAGATAGAAAGGAGAATGAAGAGAATTTTAGTTTTGTTTTTCTTTAGCTGTGCTGGGTCTTTGTTGCTATGCGAGGGCTTTCTCTAGTTGCAGTGGCTAAAGGGGCCCCTCTCTAGTTGCAGGGCTCTTGGCATGAGGGTTTCAGTAGTTGTAGCCCACAGGCCCAGTTGCCCCTTGGCATGTGAAATCTTCCCCGGGGATTGAACCCTGTGTCCCCCGCACCAGCAGTGAATTCTTAACCACTGGACCACCAGGGAAGTCCAGAGAGGGACTTGAAGAGTTACCTTGAAAGCAAGTTCATAGTAAGACCCATTGGGGCTTCTGTTGGGAAATCCCAGCTTCTGCTGGGAAGTGGAGGGGAGAATGTTAAGCTTGGAGAGGCAAGGGTTGGAGTGGACCTGCGCTGGGCAGCGGAGGAGAACAGGGTTAAAGTATCACGTCCTTTATCCATGAAAAGTGGTACATCCTTCCTCAAGTTGCTGCCAAGACTCCTCAATTAGGTTAGGCTAAGCTATGCTGGGGTAACTACAACCCTTACTTGTCACCCATGCAAAGTTTGCTGCAGTTTGGTGACTTTCAAGAAAAACTGACCTCTGGGCAGTGACAGAACGATCCAGCCTATGGGAGCTTCCACTGTCTTGTAAACTACAGCCCTCAGGCTGCCTCCTGTTTTTGTAGATAAAGTTTTATTGGAACACAGCTACACTTAATTTGCTTATGATTCATCTATGAGTATTTTTGAACTATAGTAGTTGCCATATGAACAACAAAGACTACGACATTTTCTATCTGACCCTGTGCACCAGCCAGAACTTGGCAATGAGAGGGCTGGAGGGTTGAGCTCTGGCAAGTAAGCGCTTTAGCGCAGAAGTAATACACCTCTGCTCATGGTTCATTTTCCGGAAGAATCACATGGCTACTCCAGGGAGCATCATAGTCGTTCCACCACACACCCAGAAGTAGAGAAGGAGGGACTGGTGAACATCAACAGTGTCTAAATGACCTCTGTGAAGCCCTTCCACAGGTACCAGGCTGTCAGGCAGTGAGGATGGACTTATTTTCCCTTGTTTATCTGTAAATCCCAGAGTCATAGAGGGAATGTAAATGGACCAGGGCTCAGCAAAATGGAGAGAAATATTAGAGAGGTCTGGAGTTTCCAATGAGATGCTACTTGAGGTTGCAGAAATTTTCAGAAACACAGGAAGCCAGGGTACATTGAGGGAGGAGAAAAAAAAAAGGGAAAGCAAGTCCTGGAGGGGAAGTGTTTGTTTAAAATAAAGTCCTTGGTTGGTTTTGTTTTGTTTTTGTTTTTTTCTCAGGTTTGGTGGTAACAGGTGCTTTCCTCCTTTGGGAACACAGGGCACCTTGGGGCAGATGATAGCCCTTTGCTATTTCCTGACCCCAGGAGTGCACACCACATAGATCACTCTCTGGACCAAGCAGGGTGCTGTTAATAAACACAGGGCAGCTTTCCACATAAAGAGGAAGGAAATTTCTACTGAGAGTGAGAACTCTGGATTGTACACAACAGAATTGGGAAACTAGCAGAACGCGCCTTTGTCACCAGCAGTACCATGTCCATCAAGCCCTGGACCTTGAGAGCAGCCAGAGGAAATCCTATGACCTGTCCTTGGGTAGCTGCCAGACCAGAGCCGTCCTACTGACCAGGCTGTGCACAGAGCCCAGTCATCAAGCAGGGTTATATAAGGAGTCAGGATTTCTGTCTAGACCTGAAAGTTCTTAAAAGAGCACAGGCTTCACCGAAGAGTCTGTAGGAGAGTTTAAGGCCAAGAAAGACCTTCCATAGGGGGGTATCAAAGGGCTTGTTGAAAATGGTCCTAATTCAGATAAGGAGAAGAGGTAGAAGGAAGTGGGATGAGGGGGGTAGGTTAAAGTTAGAGGGACTTCCCGGTGGTCCAGCGGCTAAGACTCTGTGCTCCCAGTGCAGGGGGCACCAGTTCAGTCCCTGGTCAGGAAACTAGATCCGACATGCTGTGACTAAAGATCTCACAACTATGATCCCTCAACTATGAATGACATGCCTCACCTATGACCCAGCACAGCTAAATCCATCAATAAACATTAAAAAAACCTTGGAGGGGCAAAGTGAAGGTGAGGTGGAGAGCAGTCCCCATGCGTTGCCCTTTTTCACTGGTGGCCCTACAGAGAGAGCTACTCTGCTGGCTCAGTGACCAGAAGGCCTGACAAAGGGACAGGTTTTCCTCATGGAGGCTGGTAGGACCGGTAATCTGCAGGGAAGACCTGGGGCTTTAGGCTCGGGTGAACCTCAGGCAGGTTCCTGCTCCCTGCACCTGGTTGAGTGAGTTTCAGGTTCCTCATCTGGGAAATGGGAACAATAACCATATTTATCGCTTCAGGGTTGTTATAACTCATTCAAAGTTGCTTGGATGGAGCCATTGTTCAAAATCGATTATTCTTTGTAAGTATTTAGCAAGTCATTTATTGAACTCACATGCAGGAAACGGGCTTCCCCGGGTGGCTCAGTAGTATAGAATCTGCCTGCCAATGCAGGAGAAGCAAGAGATTCAGGTTCAGTCCTTGAGTCTGGAAGATACCTTTGCGTAGGAAATGGCAACCCACTCCAGTATTCTTGCCTAGAAAATTCCATGGATAGAGGAGCCTGGCGGGCTACAGTTCATGAGGTCGCAGAGTCAGTCAGACACAACTGAGCAGGAACACACATAAGGGAAACCATGCGCCCAGTCCTTCTGAGGGATTCAAAGAAATCTAAGACTGGGGGTGTGCTGGCAACCTGGCTCTGGGGCATGGGGGAAGCCCTGGTTTGCAGCTTTTGGTGGCTTCTGTGGTTTAAATAGTTCCATTATGGCCAATTTCAAGCTACTGGCAGTTTAGCAACTGGCTGGCAAAATTCCAAATAATCCGCTCTAGAGAGCAGGCCCCCAACCCAATGGGCTTTCTCTGTAGTTAGCAGATGACACACCAGTGAAAAGTTAACAGTAGTGGCTCACAGATACACAGCCAAGTCCATAGATGGCCGATCTAGAGGGCCTTTGAGGGCCCTGTTTTCAGGGTACAAGCACGGTTTACTGAGACGCAGAGGGAGAAAAGGGCTCAGGGAGAAAATATATCTGTGTAAGGTAATAGCGAGCCACTGAAGGTACATGGGCAAGAGTATATGATGATGGCTGCATATCAGTAAAGTTAAGCTGGGAGTGATTTTTAGAATGGATGAGGAGAGGACTAAGAGGCAGGAAAACCAGAGGGGAAGCTAATGAAATTGCTAGATCTCTTTTCATACACAGATTGCATCTTGGACGAGGAAAGATAACAGTACACAACAAAGCAATATAATCAACATACACTTCGTCAAACACAATAGCGATCGAGGCTTCCAGCAGTTTACCCTGAGAACCGCAGTGGTGAGTAGTATGTCTG